>CM044963.1:10497801-10797801 GCA_024516035.1 Bactericera cockerelli | reverse complement strand
GAGAACTAATGCTAATACATCATATCCCTAACCAACCGGCATATTCCAATATCTATCTCGCCACTGGTCGTTGCCACTCTACAACTACCTCAATTGTCCTCACGAGGCTAAGTTAGGCCCCAACATCCAAAATACAGAGCCGAAAAAATTCCGACCCCGCCGGTATTGGGTCACCTGGAGTGCAAGCCGAGCATGCTACCGCTAGGCCAAGTGACTACTTGTAACTTTTAACAAAATATCTTTGAGATGAAAAGAAGAAGATACTACTAACCATTGAAGCTTTGCCAAAGAACTATTTTTTAAAAACTTTTTTGGAAGGCACCAATATTATGTATGAACATTTTGATGCTTAAAAATAGTTCGATGACCCCCTAAACTTTCCTTGTAAACTTGGACCACTCCCTTGTTTGCTAACAAAGGAGGGAGGGAGGGAGGGAGAGGGAGGGATGGAAAGAGAGAGAAAGAGAGAAAGAGGGAGAGGGAGGGAGAGAGAAGGAGAGAGAGAGAGAGAGGAGAGAAAGGGAACTCCCTCACTCCCTTGCTATCCTACATTTTCACGATGGATAATAATAATAATAAGTGGTTTGATAATAATAATAATAGATAAGTAAGTTTGAGAAAAGGTACAGAAAAAGGGTAATAATATCCAATAGTAGACTCAAGAAGAGGAGAGAAGCGAAAAAAGGCAAAAAGAAGAGAAAGGGAGAGGGAAAAAGAAAAGAAGTACAGAAAAAGGGTAATAATATCCAATAGTAGACTCAAGAAGAGGAGAGAAGCGAAAAAAGGCAAAAAGAAGAGAAAGGGAGAGGGAAAAAGAAAAGAAGGGAAGAGAGAGGGAAAAGAAAAGAAGTGAAAAGGAAAGGAGAAAGAGAGAGGAGAAGAGAAAAGAAAGGGACGAGAAAAACAGAAGGAAGAAGAAAAGAAAGTGAGGACAAAATATTATGGGTTTTCTAAATTCAAGATGGAATGTTTCCCAATTTGAAGCCATGAAACAGCAGCTACTGTAGAAGTGTAGACGCTTGTGGTCTGTATTGTAGCTGGCCCATCCCGTAGTATGGCTCCCCTCTGATGGGTGAGAAGTGGCAAAACATAATATTTCTGATATACATAGGTGCTGGGTCCAGTGGCGGCTCCTGACTTCAAGACTAGGTGAAGACAAATTATACCCAGAAGTATTGAAAAAATAAAACTATTAATTTATCAGATCTTAGTTGTTATGGTCTCATAAACACAGCTCATTGTAAGTGATGGCTGTTTCCCTGCAGAGCATGATTTTCTCTCATACCAGTTTTGCATCATATAAGTTTTTATAGGTACCTACATACTTTTTTTGGAGAACACTTGGTACTTAATAAATAAACAAGGCTGCAGAACAATTTGTCAACACTTGAGCTGGTACACAGCCATTCATTTTTCATAAGCCATTCAGGCTTGAACTGTATGGCTGTGGGGCAGGCATTTGCTTTTCTCTTTTTAGTGGTGGTTATAGTATAATTGGAGAAATTGGACATCCAGTAATCATAATATCTTTCTTATCCTCATTACTTCTTAATCTGAATGGGGTTACTTTTAATGTTTGAACCCCATGATTTTGTGGGAATCTCATTGTTTCTTTGAAATATTGTTATTAATTATTCATCTTAATAAAAAATATTAACTAAAAGTTGGTAAAAAGGAATTAAAATAAAAATATTAGGATTATACCTCAGTAGATAGGTAGGTGCAACATTTTAAAGAGGGGTTAGAACTGGGAAGGAAAGAAAGTTAGTTGAAGACTAAAAATTACAATCCAAAACTGGAAGAAAATCCACCACCAGATTACAAAATAAATCTATGAAAACATACTTACTACAAATATAAAATCAGCTGAAATTTGGGTTACCATTGATGTTTAAATGACTATTTATGAAAAACACAGATGTTGCCTTATAATTTTAAGTACTTCACTGGAAGCTGAGTGCTTAGCTACCTGTAACCTGCATAATTATAATGTTATTTCTGACACTGAAAGAAGTACATAGCTACTTCATATTCAACTTATTATGAAAAGCACAGGTCAGATCAGGTAGGAATAATGTTTCTGTCCTGTATAAAATACTGGGAAATAACTTTATTAACTAGTTACACCAATTAAAAGTCACTTGATTACCGTTGAAAAGATTTGAAAATAATCTAAGTTTTGTTTACATTCTAAAGATAAGAGATACAATGTTGCCAAGTTAATTTCATAGCTAAATTTCTACAAACTTCAAGAGCTATATTTTAAATTTAAAGAAATCCCTCAAATCATGTAAGACGTATATTTATTTATAAAAATAATACTACACCGCCTGAACAGAATTTTCTCTTGAGAAGTTCATTTCAACACGTCTAATTTCATGATTTTTTTTAAAGTGGTTCCATAGCCAGGATCAACAGGACCACCATTGTCCCTATTTAAAAACTTCTTGGAACAACTAGATACCTTATTTGGCTTATCTTATTTGGCTCAATTTCGGTACCTACATTAAATAATTATTTCCGAGATTTGACTTCAATCGAGATGTCCTTTTTAAGAATATAGTTGACAAGATACATAAGTAGTTAAAATTTATTGGTATCGGCTATCGTTTAGGAACTATGTACAAAACTAGAACCCAAAAAATGAGAAATAATATCCAAAATTCCTGAAACAAAATCCTGCTTTCCTAACGCTCACGTTATTATTATTATTTTAATATTACAAGATTGTGCTAGATATGGGAGGCTAAATCATTGACTGGTTCCCTAGGTCTGGCATAATGCTACTGGCAACAATGTTAATATCAAAAACACATGACATCGAGCTCCGTGAAGTTGGCTCGCCCCTAAAACCAATATGAAAACTTTAATAGTCAAAAGTTTGTACTCACTTTGTACTCCTTTGTACCAAAAATTATTTCGCTTGTACCCCTACCGTTTACGAGTTATAAGGGTTGCAAAATGGGCGAGCCAGCTTCACGTGAAGTTGGCTCGCCCCTAAAACCGATATGAACGGTTTATGTCTCATAAGTTTGTACTCGGTTTGTACTCCTTTGTACCAACTTTCTTTTTTCTCTATGACCTACCGTTCTCTAGATATTGCAAAAACAAAACTAGCAAATTTTCAAGGTCACTCATTTTTTTCTTCGATTCAATTGTACTCGGTTTGTACTCCTTTGTACCGTTTATATTTTTTGTCTGTGACCAACCGTTCTCGAGATATTCAGGTTGCTAGATGGGCGAGCCAGCTTCACGTGAAGTTGGCTCGCCCCTAAAACCGATATGAACAGTTTATGTCTCATAAGTTTGTACTCGGTTTGTACTCCTTTGTACCAACTTTCTTTTATCTCTACGACCTACCGTTCTCGAGATATTGCAAAAACAAAATCGGCAAATTTTCAAGGTCACTCATTTTTTTCCTCGATTTGATTGTACTCGATTTGTACTCCTTTGAACCATTTATATTTTTTGTCTGTGACCAACCGTTCTCGAGATATTGAGAAAAATAGATGTGAAAAAACGCAAGTAAGCATTGTGCGTTCTGAAAGCACCTGCGACAATTTCTCAAAAAGGAACATCGCTATGTGATTTTGTTTTCCTTATGTAGTACTTTTAATAGATTAAATACTTTATCTTCCATACATTTTTTATCGTGTGTACCCTCGCGGTTACCCATTTATGAGGACTTTAGTGCTTGGGGAAAATCAAAGTAAACCCGCAATATCTCTGGAACTAAATGGGTACAAACGACAAAATTTGGCCAATCGATTGAATATATTAAAACACATCTTCCATATAAATTTCATCGTTTGTACCCTCACAGTTATCTATTAATGAAGACTCTAGTTGATGCGGTTTTTAAAAGTAAACCCGCAATATAGCCAGCGTCGATGGCATGTTGAATACACCGGTTCCCTTCAGAACACCGAAGTTAAGCGACATCCAGCGAGGTTAAGACTTGGATGGGTGACCATTCAAATTCTAATTCTCGTGACGCTGGCTTTTCCCGGCCCCACTCAGGCTGGGTGAGGTCAATGTGAGTAGCAGGTTTGTGAGTTTCCTGCGAATGGAGGGTAAAACCCCCGTCGTGATATGACCATGGCAGTTGAAAGCGACGTTAAACCCCACTTAAAAAAAAAAAAAAAAAAAAAAAACCCGCAATAACTCTGGAACTAAATGGGTACAAACGACGAAATTTAGCCAATCGATTGAATTGGTTGGTACTTACCTTTCGTCAAATTTTCATCGTTTGTACCCACGTGGTTACCCATTTACGAGGACTTTTGTTTTTGCGGTACATCAGAGAAAGTATGCAATATCTCTGGAACCAAATGGGTACAAACGACGAAATTTAGCCAATCGATTACCTTGATTAGTACTTACCTTCCATATAATTTTCATCGTTTGTACCCACGTGGTTACCCATTTACGAGGACTTTAGTTTTTGCGGTACATCAGAGAAAATATGCAATATCTCTGAAACCAAATGGGTACAAACGACGAAATTTAGCCAATCGATTACCTTGATAAGAACTTACCTTCCATATAATTTTCATCGATTGTACCCACGTGGTTACCCATTTACGAGGACTTTAGTTTTTGCGGTAAATCAGAGAAAATATGCAATATCTCTGAAACCAAATGGGTACAA
Source organism: Bactericera cockerelli (assembly GCA_024516035.1). Classification (NCBI taxonomy): domain Eukaryota; kingdom Metazoa; phylum Arthropoda; class Insecta; order Hemiptera; family Triozidae; genus Bactericera; species Bactericera cockerelli. The sequence goes on along the minus strand of CM044963.1, from coordinate 10,793,150 downwards.
ACGACGAAATTTAGCCAATCGATTACCTTGATAAGAACTTACCTTCCATATAATTTTCATCGTTTGTACCCACGTGGTTACCCATTTACGAGGACTTTAGTTTTTGCGGTACATCAGAGAAAATATGCAATATCTCTGGAACCAAATGGGTACAAACGACGAAAATTAGCCAATCGATTAACTTGATTGGTACTTACCTTTCATCAAATTTTCATTTATCAAACGACGAAATTTAGCCAATCGATTAACTTGATTGGTACTTACCTTTCATCAAATTTTCATTTATGAGGACTTGAGTTTTTGCGGTAGATCAGAGAAAATATGCAATATCTCTGGAACCAAATGGGTACAAACGACGAAATTTAGCCAATCGATTACCTTGATAAGAACTTACCTTCCATATACATTTCATCGTTTGTTCCCACGTGGTTACCCATTTACGAGGAATTTAGTTTTTGCGGTACATCATATAAAATATGCAATATCTCTGGAACAAAATGGGTACAAACGACGAAAATTATATGGAAGGTAAGTATTAATCAAGTTAATCGATTGGCTAAATTTCGTCGTTTGTAGAATTGAAGGCAAAATGTCAAATATGATAAAATACCCCTTCAACTTTCGCTGAGTATGCAAACAAGTGGTTTCAAATGCTTGGTAAAGCTTTATTCACCATTGGCTATCTTCAGTTCAAATTTGAAAAAAATCCTTACAGAAGAAGTTATAATTATGTTGACATGTTTTGCTCAAGATTCGACTCGATCTGAGATTTTGGATGTTTTCAGAAATCGAACGAACTTATCTTTCGAACCGTACGTCCGATTTGAATGAACTAAAGTGCTATCTCTAGATCTCGTGGATTGTAAGATAAGCTTATCTCGTTTATTTTCTGTCATTTTACATAAAGGGTTACTTTTTAACGGAAAACACTTTTGACGCACAACTGGGTTAAGAATGGCCTGGGTTATCAAAAAGTATGCATGCGATTTCAAAAAAATCAACGATATTAGACAGATTTTGCGAAACTTTATCCCAAATTGGAATTAAAACATCAACACATTATTTCATTCTGTCCATTTCTTATCAAAAATGTCTATTTTGGTCTACCTCGAACTTTCAAAGGTATGAAAACTTGGCAAAAATGCAAGCATCAAAAATCTGTGTTAGTCCATGCTTAATTGTTAGTTGAGAGCTATTGATCTCAACTTTTGTTTTTCAAAAACCCCTTCATATATCCAAGTTATGCAATCATTTTGAAGTAGCCTTTGTGGCTTTCCTGTTGGCGGTACGGACATTTTTTTGGAACCAAAAACGTATATTTTTAACTACTTCTCTCTAAAATTTTGTTTTAAATACCTAAAATTACATATTTGATGAGAATTGAAGGCAAAATGTCAAATATGATAAAATACCCCTTCAACTTACGCTGAGTATGCAAATAAGTGGTTCCAAATGCTTGGTAAGGATTTATTCACCACTGGCTATCTTCAGTTAAAAAAAAAATCCTTAAAGAAGAGATTGTATGTCGACATGTTTTGCTTAAGATTTGACTCGATCTGAGATTTTGGATGTTTTCAGAAATCGAATGACCTTATCTTTCGAACAGTACGTCCGATTTGAATGAACTAAAGTGCTATCGGTAGATCTCGTAGATTGTAAGATAAGCTCTTCTTGTTCATTTTCTGTCATTTTACATAAAGGGTTACTTTTTAACGGAAAACACTTTTGACGCACAACTGGGTTAAGAATGGCCTGGGTTATCAAAAAGTATGCATGCGATTTCAAAAAAAAATCAATGATATTATTAATCAAGTTAATCGATTGGCTAAATTTCGTCGTTTGTACCCATTTGGTTCTAGAGATATTGCATATTTTCTCTGATCTACCGCAAAAACTCAAGTCCTCATAAATGGGTAACCACGTGGGTACAAACGATGAAAATTTGATAAAAAGTTAAGTACCAATCAAGTTAATCGATTGGCTAAATTTCGTCGTTTGTACCCATTTGGGTCCAGAGATATTGAATACTATCTCTGATGTACCGCAAAAACTAAAGTCCTCGTAAATGGGTAACCACGTGGGTACAAACGATGAAATTTTTATCAAGGTAATCGATTGGCTATTTATTGCGGGTTTACTTTTAAAAACCGCATCATCTAGAGTCTTCATTAATAGGTAACCGTGAGGGTACAAACGATGAAATTTATATGGAAGATGTGTTTTAATATATTCAATCGATTGGCCAAATTTTGTCGTTTGTACCCATTTAGTTCCAGAGATATTGCGGGTTTACTTTGATTTTCCCCAAGCACTAAAGTCCTCATAAATGGGCAACCGCGAGGGTACACACGATAAAAAATGTATGGAAGATAAGTATTAAATTTATATACTCAATCTATTAAAAGTATTACATAAGGAAAACAAAATCGAATACTTGGCTTTGAACGCACCCCTCATCACATAGCGATGTTCCTTTTTGAGAAATTGTCGCAGGTGCTTTCAGAATGCACAATGCTTACTTGCGTTTTTTTTCCATCTATTTTTCTTAATATCTCGAGAACGGTTGGTCACAGACAAAAAATATAAATGGTACAAAGGAGTACAAACCGAGTACAATCAAATCGAAGAAAAAAATGAGTGACCTCGAAAATTTGCCGATTTTGTTTTTGCAATATCTCGAGAACGGTAGGTCGTAGAGAAAAAAGAAAGTTGGTACAAAGGAGTACAAACCGAGTACAAACTTATGAGACATAATCCGTTCATATCGGTTTTAGGGGCGAGCCAACTTCACGTGAAGCTGGCTCGCCCATCTAGCAACCTGAATATCTCGAGAACGGTTGGTCACAGACAAAAAATATAAACGGTACAAAGGAGTACAAACCGAGTACAATTGAATCGAAGAAAAAAATGAGTGACCTTGAAAATTTGCTAGTTTTGTTTTTGCAATATCTAGAGAACGGTAGGTCGTAGAGAAAAAAGAAAGTTGGTACAAAGGAGTACAGACCGAGTACAAACTTATGAGACAAAAACCGTTCATATCGGTTTTAGGGGCGAGCCAACTTCACGTGAAGCTGGCTCGCCCATCTAGCAACCTAAATATCTCGAGAACGGTTGGTCATAGACAAAAAATATAAACGGTACAAAGGAGTACAAACCGAGTACAATCGAATCGAAGAAAAAAATGAGTGACCTTGAAAATTCGCCAGTTTTGTTTTTGTAATATCTCAAGAACGGTAGGTCGTAGAGAAAAAAGAAAGTTGGTTCAAAGGAGTACAAACCGAGTACAAACTTATGAGACATAAACCGTTCATATCGGTTTTAGGGGCGAGCCAACTTCACGTGAAGCTGGCTCGCCCATCTAGCAACCTGAATATCTCAAGAACGGTTGGTCACAGACAAAAAATATAAACGGTACAAAGGAGTACAAACCGAGTACAATTGAATCGAAGAAAAAAATGAGTGACCTTGAAAATTTGCTAGTTTTGTTTTTGCAATATCTAGAGAACGGTAGGTCGTAGAGAAAAAAGAAAGTTGGTACAAAGGAGTACAGACCGAGTACAAACTTATGAGACATAAACCGTTCATATCGGTTTTAGGGGCGAGCCAACTTCACGTGAAGCTGGCTCGCCCATCTAGCAACCTAAATATCTCGAGAACGGTTGGTCATAGACAAAAAATATAAACGGTACAAAGGAGTACAAACCGAGTACAATCGAATCGAAGAAAAAAATGAGTGACCTTGAAAATTCGCCAGTTTTGTTTTTGTAATATCTCAAGAACGGTAGGTCGTAGAGAAAAAAGAAAGTTGGTACAAAAGAGTACAAACCGAGTACAAACTTATGAGACATAATCCGTTCATATCGGTTTTAGGGGCGAGCCAACTTCACGTGAAGCTGGCTCGCCCATTTTGCAACCCTTATAACTCGTAAACGGTAGGGGTACAAGCGATATAATTTTTGGTACAAAGGAGTACAAAGTGAGTACAAACTTTTGACTAATAAAGTTTTCATATTGGTTTTAGGGGCGAGCCAACTTCACGGAGCTATGACATCGCACATGGTATGTGGCTTCGTGACATTTCGTATGAAGTCGTGTAGATAATCTAAAATGAATACAACTGAAGATGGTCTTCACTAGCAGACTACATAGATATAGTTGTTGCCTAATATTTCATGATACCTACTTGGCAATACTCAACTCTGATTGGTTGATTCAAGGACAACTGAAGACAATTCAGTTTTGTCTTCACATTTGGTGTTCTCCTTGGAAAGTAACATGAAATGTTAAGCAGCATTGATTTATTTTACACAAAGCTTACTCTTTTTTTTTTTTTTTTTTTTTTTTTTTTTTTTTTCTTTGAGTTGAATCAATTGTGCCATGTTCAAGGGATTATGAGTAGTGTTTTCACTGTTCAAAATTAGGTGAAAATGTCTTCAGTGTCTTCACCCGACGAGCCGCCACTGGCTGGGTCAAAGCGAGCGCACTGGAAAGTCTCCTATACAAACAATATGTAACCAAATTTTCTGTCAGCTCTGGGGTTTGAACCTATCGCATAGTAAGCGTCTTATTTATTTACTATTAAAAAAAAACAAGCACCATAATTTTTTTTAAAAAAAACTTGAAAATATACACAAAAAAAATATAGAACAACATTAATTTATATTTACAATTCTTTTGTAATCCTGGGTACTCTTTGCCACTTAACCCCGGATAAAAAAATACTACTGAGGTAATCGCGTGAGCTCATGTTTTTTTTTTTTTTTTTAATTTCGATCTCACATTTTTTTCTATCTCTCATTTTGCAAAACTTTATATTTCTCTGTATTTTTCTTCTTTTTATCCATTTCATCCTTCCAGCATTTTCTGAACTCTTTCTCTCCTCTATCTCTTCTCCTTCGTCAAATTTTCTCTCCTATCTCTTCTCTCTCCTGAAATTTTCTCTCCTATCTCTTCTCTCTTGTGCAATATCCGTCCCGAGGCGTCTTGTAAATATAAAGAGTTTTACAAAGTTCTGTGTTGACTTAGTAGGGTGGAGCAGCCAGAAAAGAAAGAGTTCTCGAGTCCTTGAATATAACAATGTTTATTCTATATTCTAACATACATATCTGTTTCATTCTCAGGAAAGCATTTTTCTTTTTGTAGGGCCAGTTATTGTAAAATGGGTTAGATCCCGTGGATATTCTAAAAAAAAAGGAGTTAGTAGGTTAGAACAGTGAAGCTTTGATTTGAGGTTCGTCATGATTATTGGAAGCAAGATTTTTTTTTTATTATTAAAAATTGGGTTTAAATTTGCTTTCAACTGCATTGTCATACCACAACGGGCGTGTTACCCTCCATTCGCAGGAAACTCACAAACCTGCTACTTATTTTTTATTTATTTTTATTTATTTACACTTTATTTTTTTTACAAAACAATCATCAACAACAACAAAATATATAACAATAAATTAAAAAAAAAACTTAGAAATATGTACAAAAAGAAATATTAATTTTTATTACAATTGTTTTGTAATCCGGGGCGAAGTTAATGCCTTAGGCATTCTCTGCCACTTAACCCCGGATACAAAAAAAAGAAGAAAAAAAACAAATAAAATAAAACATATATAGTTACATTATTATAATGAAAAAGAAAGAAGAAAAAAAAAAAAAAGAAGAAAAAAGAAAAGAAACTAAACTGAGGATGGGGAGGAATGGAAAAGAGGAGAGGGAAAAGACGGGAAGGAGATACTACAGAAAGATAAGAGGAAATGAGAATAAAAAAAAAGGGAAGAAGATATATACAATATAAATATATATCTATGTATATAAGAAGAATTATTGACAACAACGAAGAGTATCATCCATTCAGTAAGTGTTCCTTTGAATGAATCTTGAAAGATAAACGGTTCTGTATTAATTTTAGATCATCTGGTAACTGATTCCAAAGCCTAATAGAATTGACCACAAAAGACTTGCCCATAAAATCAGTGCGATGAGATGGAATATGAAGTAAATGAGATCTTGTGTTGTAACGATGGATAGAATGTAAAAAAACCTTAACCTTAACCTTAACTAGCCTGTGATGGACCGAAATGCCAGCTTCACGAAGTGTTCACCTCGCTGGACGTTGCCTAACTTCGGTGATCCTACAAAGACCGGTGCATTCAACGCGCCATAGACTCTGACTCCATCCAATAAGCAAGATTAATATACAGTCGAGCTTGAATATAAGAGAAAAAAATTCCGGTCAGTTTTACCACTGTAATTTTGACCTGAAAATATTCTACTTATTTGTAAGTAGAGAAACCTGGATATGAGAGAAAAAATTCACATCCCTGGAGTTCTCTTATATCCAGGTTCGACTATAACTTACCTTACATATTTAAGACATTTAGAACTGTGACTGTGTTGAACATAAAATTATGACATAAAACTGTGTTGAACATAAACTTGACATAAAATTGTGTTGAACATAAAATTGGATTGAAACATAAAATTATTACATAAAACTGTGTTGAACATAAACTTATGAAATAAAATTGTGTTGAACATAAAAATATTACATAAAACTGTGTTGAACATAAACTTATGACATAAAATTGTGTTGAACATAAAATTATAACATAAAATTGGATTGAAACATAAAATTATGACACATAAACTTCTGTTGAACATAAAATTATGACATCAAATTGCGTTGAATATAAAATTATGTATACGTGTCATAATAAAATTGTGTTAAACATAAAATATGTAAACATGTCAACATCAACATGATACAAAATATATTTTCTTCATTACATCTCTTGAAGTGCCAACCTTGTTTCCAGATCTTAATTGGCGCTTCGAAAAAAATCTTCTTTCTCTTTCTTCTCACCCACTCACACTTTCTCTCAATAATTCCTCTCCCTCCCTCTCTCTCTCTCTCCCTCACTCTCCCACTCACTCACCCTCTCCCTAACTTTCTCTCACTATCTCTTTCTCAATCTCCCATCATCATCTCCCACTCACTGACTCGCTCACTCTCTCTCTCTCACTTACTATCTCTCACACACTAAAGTCACTCACTCTTTCTCTCTCTCAGTCAATTTCTCACTCTCTCCCTAACTCTCACTCTCTCTCTCTCTTCATTAATCTTATGTGAAGTGTCAGTCGCAAAACGAATGTTTCTGGAAAAAGAAAAAAATGCTCCTTTAACACCTCCTTTTCTCCTTCTTGTAATAGTAATAATGATTATAATATATGTTCTTCATAATAATAATAATATTAGGTAGTACTACTAATCTTTCTTGCTAGGTTGTATCCTGAAGACCCTCCTCTCCTTTCTACTGTTTGGCTCCTGCAACTCCGACTATCTTGTTATGCTCGTAGCTGGTATGAAGTACATTATACTGGAGAGGAAATCAGTGAATATTGAGAGAAAAAAGGGAAGGAGGGAGGTAGAGGGACGGAGAGAGAGAGAGAGAGAGAGAGAGAGAGAGAGAGAGAGAGAGAGAGAGAGAGGAGAGAGGGAGGGAGGGAGGGAGGGAGGGAGAGAGAGAGAGAGAGAGAGAAAGAAGACACACAGAGAGAGAGAGAGAGAGAGAGAGAAGAGAGAAAAATAATTCAGGAACTCTAAAATGTATTATGAAGAAGAAGAATTGTGAGAGAAAAATCTGGGTGAAAAAGAAAGAAGAGAGGGATAGCTATGAGTGAGAGAGAAGAAAGAGGGAGAGAGAGAGAGAGAGAGAGAGAGAGAGAGAGAGGGAGAGAGAGAGAGAGAGAGTGGGAGAGGGAGAGAGAGAGAGAGAGAGAGAGAGAGAGAGGAAGAGATAGAGAGAGAGGAAGAGATAGAGAGAGAGGGAGATTTAAGTATGAGAGAGAGAGATATGGGAGAGAGAGAGAGATAGGTATGAGAGAGAGAGAGAGAGCGATAAAACGGTAGAGAGGTAAAGAAAGAGAGAAGAAGAGGTTTCCAATAAGACTGCTTATGTTCCAATAGAAACATAAGTGCACCTGACTGCTTGTAAAAAACACACTTCGTTGAAAGAGAGAGAGAGAGTAAGGAAAAAAAATAGGAAAATAAATATAATAATATCGCCTTATTTATACTGCCCGATAAGGACTATTAAAGTACCATTATGCCAGCAGTAAGCCCAAGACATATTATTATGTGGTAAAAATCCCAAATGGAAGGATAACTTGTCATGTCCCGAAATAATCAATTTACGGCAATGCCTCATTGTGTAGAGAAGGGTTAGGAAAAATAAAATTAAGGCCATGCCTCAGGTGCAGCCATGATACTGAGGCTTGGGTTGGGTGGGAGAGATTGCCACAGGCAATAACCCCGCCCATTAGGTAGGACATTAACTTCATTCTCTTTTTTTTTGTTTTTCTTTTGTTCCTGTATCTTTGCTTAATCTTTTTGTTTTTCTTGATAATTTCATTATATTTTACAATATGTATATATTTTTGTTCTACCTAATAAAGCTTACTATAATAATAATAATGATACTGTTACTAATACAGCCTTGCTGGGTTCTTTTTAAAGCCGACTTTCCTTGAATGTACGGAATGGCCATTCCTATCAATGCCAAAAAAAAAAAAAAAACCCCCGACTCCCCAAACTCATGTGAAACAGCGACCAATGGCGTAATCATAGGCAAAAGAAAATAGTGCAAGATATTGTATATTAAAGTGGTAAAGTCCTATGATTCTAAAGTCCACACACACACACACACAATAATACTCTTTAGTGGAAGGTAATCACCAGGCGAGGTTAATGCTCCAAGCATTTTCTACCACTTAACCCGTAGAGTCTTATTATCATGTGGTCACAAACTCAAATTAACGAGGAAAAATTCATGTACTGGGTGGGATTCGAACCAACAGATCCCTACGCTACCTGGATTATTAGACTAGCACCTTAACCACTTGACAATACACTACACACACACAATCACCACGACACACAAACAAACACATACTCAAACTCTCTATCTCTCAGTCTCACTCAAGCATCCCGTCTCTTTCTCCCTCATACGTCATCAAATATCCTCTATCTCTTTCCAATACACACAAATTATTCTCTCTCGCTCTCTCTCTCTTATACATACCTCTACAACTTCACATACAAACATACACACTCTAATTCCCTTTTTCTCTCTCTCGCTCTCGGAAACCTTCCAGCTTTTTTCTAGAACTTTCTTTTTTTTCTCGCAATGTTTGCATCCCGAATTATCCCCCTCCCTCCTTTCTCCTCTCTGAATTACCCCCCTCCCCTCTTTCATCCCCTGGTTCTCGCTCCTCCAGGAAAATATGATATTGATTGGTCGCCATGGTAACGGGAAATCTATTCTCTTTTTATTATTATCATTATATTTTTTCTCTCCATCCTCGGGTTCTGCTTTGCTTTCCTCTTCCTACGGGCTCTCCTCTTCACAGCTCCCGGAGCCAGGGTCTCAAGGTTACGGGTTCGAATCTCTGATTTTTTATATTTTTAACAATTGCTAATCTCCCATTAACCATTTAATGCACCATTATAATAAATTGTATCCTAAACCTGACTTATTTTAATATAATGTAAGGAATAATGTACCTTGTTTTAAGTTTTGTAAATTTAGTAAAAACATTTCAGTTATTGCTGTGTTTCGAACCATTTGAGGTCGAAACACGGTGTTGAAATTACAAAAAAAAAAAAAAAAAAAAAAATGTTGCTCTAAGATACATCTTTTCAGAAACTTGTGGTTGTTGGTAATCAATGTTGTTTGGGCAAGAGAAAAATAACAAAGTAACGCCCTGCACTTGTGTGCTAATGACGGGTGATGAAAATCTCTGATTATAATGATGCATAATATTATGAATTATTAGGCTTTTTTGCCCTTGGGAGAGGGGACAAAATATTCTGAGGTTTTTCAAAACAAAGTACGGGTTTCCAGCGATTCAAGCAGTGCGACATATCCACTAAAACCCTCCTCTCCATTAGGCTAGTTAATGAATAAGTTGTAGAGTCCGTGAAAGGCTTAAAGGCGACACAGCCAATTAGTTTGAATATTTCGCCTCTGACAACACAAAGAGGCGTAAACCACAAATTTTTGAAATCGGTTTTATTGCTTGAATTGAGTCTACTAGTGCTATATTTTGTTCTCACAAATAGACGTAATCCAATTATAATCCAAAGAAAAGATACAACAAAAATTGAAATCAGGCGTACCCCTCATTTTCTCTTTTTCAGACAAATCAAATAGGCGTAAATCGATAGTCACGGTTAAATAATCAAATTTGGCAACAGAAAAAGTTCGTATGGTCATTCACGGGTACAGGGAAGTGATGGTTTTCCTACCGTGAACAGAAAATTTATGCACAAGAAAACTCATTTTGGCTCTCCTGTAAAATTTCGAAAATGTTGTTTACGCCTCTTTGTGTTGTCAGAGGCGATTTGTTCATTAGGTGAGATAGTAAATAGACATAGGTACCTAGGTACTAAAAGTCCTGAAGTCTAGATATCTAAGATTAATCAGTAATCAGATACCTCTTATCTATTAATGAAAATTTGTGAAGAATATGGATAATCATAATGTTATTTTCAAATTAAAAAGTCGGAGAACGTAATATGTAATACTTAGATAAAAAAAGTACATTTTTTTACAAGGGTTTACTTGATCTAAAACACAACATTAGATAGAGACATTTTCTTTCCTTTTATTCTTGTATGATATTCTTTGGTGGTACATATTACAGTTGTTACTGATGTGTGCTCGCAAGTAAATTGTAACATATTAAAACATGATGGTCACACCAGTTACATGTAAATTGATGCCGATATGTTGCATGTAAATTAAAGCGTATGGAAATATGACATTAATTAAAAGTTAATTAAAAATGTACTTAACCACAACAGTAAAATCTGTTTTTGAAATTAAAAATACTCAGTTAAACATGATGGTACCGTGCAGTGTGCACTAGTAGTCAAGTGGTTAAAGCGCTAGTCTGGTAATCTAGGTGGCGTAGGGATCCGTTGGTTCGAATCCCACCCAGTGCATGAATTTTTCCTCATTAATTTGAGTTTGTGACCAGATAATAATAATATTCTGAGGGTTAGGTGGTAGAAAATGCTTTGAGTATACATTTATTTCCGTAACCTTACACTCTGCCGGGCTGTCTCTTTCTTTGTATAGGCGTTCTTCACACCTCGGCCGAGGTGTTTGATTAATGTATGACAATATAGGGGAAGATTTGCTAAAACCGGGTAGTCTGCTAATACCGGGTACCACTGTTTCCGACGATACCGTTAATGCCATCAATGAACTGATTACAGAAACTAAAATCTCTTCCTAGCAGAGCGTAACTTTTGTAAACAAACCAATTTCATTTCGAGTCATTTCGCTCTGATTTGAGGTTCAAGTTTTGCTCGTGTTATTTCCTTATTTTCGAACCCACAGTTATCGAGTGACTTTTAACAGCTATTTGTGCTGAAAATTCATGGTAAGTGTGTAAAGCTGTTACTTAAGAAGTGTTATTTCATATCATAATTAAATCTTTTTAATATCGTTTTGCATGTCTTGGTTATTCAATATTTTTTACAGAAAGTCATGAGTCTGCTCATACCGGGTACTTTGGGGTTGATAAAACCGGGTAAAGATCAGTACAGATTTTCAGGTACCCGATTTGAGCAGCCTATTTTTTCCTTATTGTTGTGTGTTTTTTAAGTACTTACATTTTTTTAAGTTGTCTTTGATATGTCTCTGGAGATTTTTTCAGGGAAGGTATTGAAGTTAAGTAGGTGAGCAAGTTGGGACCTGCTACATATTATTTTGTAATGTCATTCAATTATTTTTTATATTTTAATGTAACTCAAGATGATCAATATTCTTTAAGTGTGTGAAATCACTATTATTTCTCCTTTTTTATTACCTACCTATTGTTTTTTTTTAAACAAATATTCTAATGTTTTAGTACAATTCCTATTCTAGTTATTTTTTACAATGTCAAGAAAGATAGTTGTAAGTTTTCCTTTATGAATACCTAGAAGTGTGTTTCCTATTTTATTTTTCTAAAATTTAGGTTCAAAATTTGTTTGCCATTCGAAAAAAAATTATTTTTTACATTGAAATTACTTGTGCTCATAAATAAAAATAAAAAATGTTAAAGTTCGTTTCAATAAACATCATTGAACTTTTTATCAATGTCTTTCATAGGAAATATAGGGGTACCCGGTTCTGTCATACCCAGTACCCGGTTCTGAAAGACCGGGTTGACAGAACCGGGTACTTTGACTTTTTTTGAAAAAAATAAATTTAACAAAAAATGGCAATACATAGTGACGTATCGTTTTCAAATTTAGATAGCCAACAAAGTTGTGAATGTTTTTCAGTTTAATTTGCTTAGCTGATGATAATGGCTTTTCCGCTAGATGGCCTAGAAAACTAAGTACCCGGTTTTGGCAGACCTTCCCCTACTACATTTTTTCCAAAATGATTTTTCTTTCCGAAACGGATTTCAAAATTTTATTCTTCTCTAACAAGGCAGGTTGAGGCCGCGTGCTGTAAGTTCAGCAGCAGGAACGAAGAAGATCCCGTTTGCTTCGTTTCTTTTTATTTCCGAACAGATTATTGCGAGGATAAAATCTTTCCAGCTTGCCATTATTTACGACTAGGAGAAAATAAAGAGAAGGGGAGGGAGAGGGAGGGGGAGGGAGAGAGGGACAGACGGAGGGAGAGAGGAAGAGGGAGGGAGGGATCGAGAGAGTGGGACAGAGAGAGTGAGAAAGATATATAATAGAGAGAGAAAAAGAGAAAGGGAATGAATTAGAGAGAGGAGGGGGGAATAAGTGAGAAAAGAAAGAAAAAAATAAGGAAAGAATGAGAGAGAGAGAGAGAGAGAGAGAGAGGAGAGAGAGAGAGAGAGAGAGGAGGGGATGAGAAGTGTTATAAAAATGACAAAAAATACATTCACAGTGAGTTACTTTTTCATAACCGCATTACTTTCTCATAACAGTGGCACGAGTCGTTGCAGTAACCAGCTTTAGTGGCGTTACTAATTCTGTGGTAATCCAGAGGTCGCGGGTTTGAAACCCAGCCGGAACATGATAGGTTATCCTTCCATTTGGGATTTTGACCAGAAATAATAAAAACCACAAATAATACCACAAAAAAAGACTTTACTTGGTGGGAGAATCGCTTTCCAAGCGGAAGGTCCCGGGTCCGAACCCCAGAGCTGATAAAAAAATTGTATTTAGAATTTGGTTATATGTATACAGTTGTTTGTAAGGGATACCTTCCGGTGTGCTCTTGTTGACCCGGCAGGTGAATGGGAAGTATTGTGTCACTTCTCGCCCATCAGAGGGGAGGCAGGGTAAGCTAGAAACCAGACTACAAACGTTTACATAATAATACGTTCCATCCGATATTCCACTGATTGAGTGAAACATTTTGTTTCCAAACTCTTCGCAGTGCTTCATGCTCCAGTGCTCCACTAAACGAAACATTGTCTGTCCCGGTAGCTCAGTGTTAAAGGCGGCACTCTGTGAATCCATAGATTCCAGAGGTCGTGGGTTCGAAACCCAGCCGGGATAAGACAAGTTATACTACCATTTGGGATTTTTACCACATAATAATATGTATTGGGCTTACTCCTGGAATAATGGGACTTTAGTAGTCTTAATCGGGCAGTATAAATCCAGCAGTAAGCCCAAGACGTATTATTATGTGGTAAAAATCCCAAATGGGAGGATAACTTTTCATGTCCCGGCTGGGTTTCGAACCCACGACCTTTGGAATCTCTGGATTCACAGAGTGTCGCCTTTACCACTGAGCTACCGGGACAGACTTTCGCCCTAAAAGTGGCGAAACGTTTTGAGACAGAAACCGTAGAGGCAAAAAAAAAAAAAATATTTTTAAAATTGTCAGTTTTAAGTGCACAATTTCAACAAACTACACATACACTACATACTCGACACGAAAGGAGCCCAGAAAACTGGTTCTGGGCGTCCAAAGGGTTTACGGTTCACCCATATCAATCCTTCCACCACCTTGACATCACACATGGACTCGGAAAGTAAAGTAAGTGGAAACAGGATTTACAGTATACAAGGATAGGTCACTCCCTGTTTGACTGTCCTTAGCTTAACAGTTGGGCAACTGAAGTTGGTCACACTCGGAAGTACATAACGCACAGAGCACAGCTTTCTTTAAATGTTAGAAAATGCCCAATCAGAGAGAAGGCTAGAGAGAGAGGGAGAGAGAGAGAGGGAGAGAGAGAGAGAGAGAGAGAGACTAGAGCGAAGGAAATGGGGTTGATTATAAGAATTTGTTTTTGTTTGTTTCACAATTCTTAAAACCTTCTTCTTATCTCATACTTAATCCGTTGTCATGGAAACGAGAAAATCTAGGTGAAGAAGAACAGAAAGGAAGAGAGACACACAGAGAGAGGCAGATAGAAAGAGTGAAAGAGAGAGAGATGGAGAGAGAGCAAAGGAGCTCATGAATAGGGATGAAAAATAGAGGGCAGAGGATGGTGATGGAAAGAGAATGATTAGAAAAGCGACAAAGAAAAAGGGAGAGAAATAATGAAAAGAGAAGAAGAGAGATAGAAGGGAGTGACACAAAGAAAAAAACACTGCCAATTATGGACACAATACTTCCTCGTGATTGTTTCACATTGTTTACACGTGCGAATTTTGAGTTTTTATACTAAATTACTTGTATCTCCAAAACGGATGAACCGATTTTCTTCAAATTTATTTTGTATGATAGAAAACCGTTTTTTCTACATTCTAGATTCTACAAAAAATTCTGTATCGGCAAGTCGTGATCCTTATTTTTTTACTTTTTTGTCCAAAATTTCGGATTTTCTTAAATATCAAAGTCAAATTATAATTAATTTAGAAATAAATATAAATAACATAAGTAAAACAGTAATTTACATGTTCTTACAAAATTTCATCAAAATCGGGTGTACCGTTCACGAGATATAAGCGTTTAAGTAAAAAGTTAGTGGTCAGGCGCATGGTCTCTTTCACCCAGAACCGCTAGTATGAATTCGATGAATTTAAAATGGGACCATCTACAGAATGTCTCCTAGATGTGTGCAAAATTTCAACAAAATCGGTCTAGTAGTTTCCGAGATTTGCGCGTTACAAGGAATCGTTTTAACAGACCGACGGATCGACAGACCGACAGACCGACAGACCGACAGACCGACAGACGGACACAAAACCAAATTTACTCAGTAGGTTATGAAACGTCCAGAAATATGAAAAAAATTGAAATCGGAGCAAAAAAATATTTTTTTTTACAAAAACGAACACAATACTTCCGATTTCTAATATTAGAAATTTCTCGGAAGTAATAGAGTGGTGAAAAGAGAAGTAGAGAGATAGAAAGATATAAAAGGGAGTGACACAAAGATAAGTAAAGGGAGGAAAGAGGGAGGAAAGAGAGAAGAAAGAGAGAGAGGGAAAAAAGGGAGAGCGAGGAAAGGGATAGAGGAGGAAATAGAGAGAGGGAGTAAAGGGAGAGAGGGAGGAAACGCAGAGAAGGAGAAAAGAGAGGAAATGAAATGATAACAAGACAAGTAGAAGGAGGGAGCTCCCAGAACCACCGAGTTCATTACACTCAGATAACATTGGGGAAGGTTTTAGGTTTGATTTATTTCATACTTTGCAATTTCAGAAAATTTGGATGTGTAGCTTTAACAACTTTTTTCGCTTTTCAGTTGAAAGATGATGTACAATGCAACGAACTCCTACAACAGCAAGGAAACCATTATTTGTTTAAAATACATTAGAAAGCTTTTGTTGAATTGCTGGTGAAAAAAGACTAAAGAGTCAAAGTTAAGTCAAATCACAGGACAAAATAGCCCGATTTGAAAGACCGACAACGTATTTCAAATCACATATTTCTATGCGCGATCAACCATCGTGAGGACTTGGGCTTTTTCTTTCTAAGCCAATAAACCCTTGAGAACTGCAAGCTAGCCTGGCGTGTTAGGGTTGGCTTGTCCATTCTCTGTTTATAGTTCTCTAGCGAGACACTGCTCTTCTTCCTGTTTAACATCCCCCAGCCAGGCATTTAATTAGCTAGATCTCAAAAAACCTCTCGAAAAACCTCTTAGATGTCCTTCAAAGCTTAGGAGAAGTACCTTTCCCCTTAAACAAAAAACAGTCTCGGAACCATCTCCGAGATCTAGGAACGAGATTGTATCGTCCTGTCTCGGATCCCAAAAAATGATATCGGAGACACCTAGGAGACCATTCGGAGACTGCTCCGGGACAGTCTACGTCCGCACCGTAGCGTCGATTGCTGGTGCTCGAGATTGCTCCAAGATCGGTCTCGGGAACTGTCTCCGAGATCATTCTCGGGGACCGTCTCCGAGCCTTCTCGGAACCGTCTCCGAGAACATTCTCGGGGACTGTCTCCGAGCCTTCTCGGAACCGTCTCCGAGAACATTCTCGGGGACTGTCTCTTCTAGACCACAGACCGTTTTTAAATACCCTGGGAATTTTAGCTGTAAAACCACCTAAAAATAATACGATACATTTTTATAATAGAACATTTTTTTTATTGTGAAATTTAAAATAAAATAATTAAGAACAAAACAAAAATAAAAGAAGAATACACCTTAAAGAATGAAAAATCCCAATAAGAGACTAGAAACAATTGGAATAAAGAGATTGCCATAGGCAATAACCAATAACCCCGCCCTTTAGTTAGGACATATGTATAGGACATAGGATACGAATTCAATTTTTAATATTAATTTTTCGAGTTTAAGTCAGTTCTAACTCAGTTAGGGTCCATTTCTGACCCCTAGTTGATAGAGATAATCCATGCTTATTTGACCCAAGGAATTTAAGGTATCAATATATTTATGCAATCAATTTAGAAACATTAGAAAAAAAATTGACATGAAAATAAAAGTATCACATAAGTTCACATCTTAAAAGTATCTCTATCTTTAGTCACAGCAGACTACCCAGACGGCACAGAAAGTGTTTAAAAAGATTTTAAAAACACTTATTTTGACAAGATTCAAACATTTTATAAAGCTTATTTTGACAAGGCTTAACATTTTAGAAACACTTTTATAAGCTTACTATTTCCTCCCCCTGAGCATTTTATTAAGCTTATTTTTACAAGGTTTTGGAAATTGAATACCTACTTAATAATTAAGGGGCTCCATATTGAATTTCATACCACCGCCATTGCCCGGAAAAAATTGAAAATTGTGATTTCACAGGAAATTTTTAAAATTAATTTGGATTTGATGAAAAATATACTATTTCAAGGCAATTTGGTTCTACAATGATGAAAAGCTGTTGATGAAATGCTAACATTAATAAATAAGAAGACAATTTGTGTTTTTCAGTTTTATATTTTTCCATTTTCATGGTAAAAGAATTAAAAGCAAAAATATGTAACAAACAAAAACATGAAACAAACAGAATATAATACATAGAATCAGCAGATAAATTAAGCCAAGTGGACTTAATTAATCTAAATCTATTATACATATAGGTAATTAAGAGAGAGATGTGCTGAAATGCCATCTTCCTGCCCAGCAGCAGGCTGCCCGAAGACAAAGACTACCAGAACAGAAGTTGAGATTATTAGAGATGAAATTAGGAAATAGAACCCAGAGAGAATTTTGACTATAATATGGCATTCATAAAAAAAAGAACAGTCTTCCAGATTTTTTTTTTGTTTGATTAAAGTGGGTTTAACCTCAATTGCATAGTCATATCATGACCGAGGTTTTACCCTCATTTGCAGGAAACTCACAAACCTGTTACCCACATTAAGCTCACCGAGCCTGGGTTGGGCCATTTTATTCTGAATTTACTGGGAATAGTACCAGGTAGCCACATTAACCTCACCCAGCCTGATAAAGGCTGTGTATACACATGTCAGCCTCATATTTTCTAAAGAAGGAGAATTATCTGTTTCACAACAACAAAAAATGAACCAAAATCTTTAGATTACGGGGAGTAGTCAAATCTTGAATAATACAAGCTACTGTTTTAAAAATTAAAATTAATGAACACATTATAGTAAAAAATGTACTTATTACAAGTAAAAAAACTGTCTAAACTTGCAAAACCTAATACTTCTTCTAAACTTACAATATTTTTTTATATGTTATAACTGGTTCATGAAAAACCCCTGTCCTGATTTGAGATAGTGAGGATGGGAATTTCATTCTGAATTTAATGGGAACAGTACCAGATACCCACATTCACCTCACTCAGCCTGAGTAGGGCTAGATATACCAGCCTCACATTTTCGGAGAACAGATTTATTTATTTAAAATAAAAATGGGGGTTGTATACTGAATTTACTGGGAATAGTCCCAGCTACCCACATTAACCTCACTTAGCCTGATAAGGGCTAGGAATGCCTCATTTTTAAAGGGAACAGAATTGCTGTTTGAAAGAAAAAAAAAAATGTGAATTGAACACAGGATCTATTGATTATGGAACAGTATAGTCAAATCTTCAATAATGTGAACCTATTAAAAAGCCTTTAGCTAGTCAGTTCTCTGTTCATAGTTGTCTAGCAAAACACTGGTCTTTTCCCTGTTTAAAATCCCCCAGTCAGACACCTGTTAAGAGTGTGATTCTGATTAAGTGGAATATCTGGAACAGGTTAATCTCCAGCATTTCCACATACATATCCTGGTTTGACTATAAAAAAATGTAAAATGTAAGATATTGTTTAGATATTGCTTACCCCACTAATTGGAGTGTAAAACTCACTTATGATTAATGCATGGAAATTGGTACACTTTAGAACAGTAAACTTTTTAAAGTAGAGAAAAATTTCTTTTTAGTTACACCCTAAAACTATGATGTAGGAACTTTAGAAGAGTCAACTTGTTGGACTTTTATCAGAAATTGTTAGATATAATTATTTTGTGTAAATCATCAATTTGTAGTCACTTTCACTTATCCCATGTCAGGTTCAATATGTTTGAGGAGGGAGGCAGCTTCAATAGGTTTCTTCAGGTTGAAGCTATGTTGGATTGGATGCACAATACATGTAAACAGGTGGAAAATATCATGTGGATTTCCTCCATAGATCATAATTATTTTAGTAGTAGTATCTATTGATTGCAATCAATAGATACTAACACAAGGGTATGTCTGTGAAAACCAAACACTTTTGCAAAAGAAGAAACTATAAAAAGATTACACATTACACCTATTATGATATGATAAAACAACTTACGACTTTTAAAAAGATTACAACATTTACCTACAGGAGATTTTTTTTTAATTTATGTTTAACGTCGCATAAAACAAAGAACTTTAAAAATTAAAAACAAAATGCGTGCACGCTCTTAAGATATGGAGCCAGGCGCATTGCGGTGTTGCCACAGGGTATTGGATCTCGTTCGGAGACCGTTCCGAGACCATGTACTCGGGACGTTAGCTTGGAGTTAGCTTGGATCTTGTCCCGAGTTAGCTCGGGCATAGATCCGGGATAGGTTCCGAGTAAGTTGGTTAAACATTCTCCGGGAGAGTTTCTATCCATTCCCGCAGTACTCCCAGAGAAAGATGTTTCCGAGCACGCTTTTTTTACTCTCTCGTAGTACTCCCAGAGAAAGATGTTTCCGAGCACGCTGTTTTTACTCTCTCGTATCAATCTCCGAGACTACTATATCGGAGTTAGTAGATCAGAGACACCTTTTTGTTTAAGGGGTTGTGTAAATGTTTCTTTATAAAGAAAATAAATAAATAAAATATTTAAAAAAAAAAAAAAAAAAAAAAAATAGCGGAATTCAGTTGCATAACCGATTTTTGTGATCAATGGATCTTTGTCAAAGGATTATTATTACTATTACCATAGAATAATTTTTATAAGATAACAAGTTTTCAAAAAATATTCAGATGTGATCGTTCTCGTCACCCTGTTGAGAATAACTTTACATTTTTTTTTTCAATTCGTTCTGGTTTTATAATTCGATTTCCTAAATTGCAAATTCCGCTCAGAAGTAAATTGGGAAGAAAAAATGTAATAAAAATGCGTACTACCCAAGTTATTTTTGAACTTGTGAAAAAATAAGAGAAAATTCTAAATCTCACTAACCCATTGCCTACCAAGCCATTTTTATGAAACTTGCCCTGGGGACCAAGGGTATTTTCCTCAAAACCACATGTCTAGCATATGTGCAACACGCGGTCCCCCAGACAAAAAACCCATATTTCCTTGTCAATAAGGACCGTGTATAGCATATGTGCTAGACAAATTGTCTTGCATATATGCTATACATGGTACCCAAGAAGGTTCAAACGTGTCTAGTATATTTATGCAACCCCGGTGCCCCAGGCAATACCAGTGTCTTGCAAATGTGCTACCCATGGTAGGCAATGGGTTAATGTAAGATCAAGGGCGAGGGGAGAGAAAGTGGCCAAAGAGAAGATTTTGTTTCCAATTTAAAAAAAAAGCGATTAGACAGAGGATTGCTCGCGTCAATTCTGGTGAGTTTAATTTTCCTGGGTCGTGTGTGAGAAAAGTACCAGCTCTCATGTCTCCTGTCACTCGGGCTAAAATGTCGTTAACTCTCCTGAAAAACTGCCTTGTCTTCAAGCTTCCTGGTCCAAAAGTCTCAAATGCTAATGGTTGGATTTATTTATATGCCAATGATTTAAATTATTTATAAAATTTTAGTAGTCACTGTGGCAGAGCGAGTTAGCGCGCTAGGCATTGCACGCACGGTGACCTGAGTTCGATCCCCAGCGGGGCAGGATTTTTTCTGCTCTGTACTTGGGTGTTCGGGGTCCACTCATACCTCGTGAGGAAAAATGAGTAGCTCCTTTAATGTTAGGTCTACGGGCAGTAGTCTCGACCGTCACGCCACGGAGGTTGGCTATCATACATGCAGGTTTAGTTCTATTTATTTGAATGGATTCACTTACTTGATATCACACATGCAGGTTTAGTTCTATTTAATTGAACTGATTCACTTACTTGAGAGGTGAGCAGGACGTGAGTGAGGACACCCAGGGACCACCAGTCTACCGCATGACTGTACGACTCCACTACGCCTATCTCTGGAGCTGAAACAGAATGAATGGAATCATTAGGATCACGGATATCTAAATATTAAGATCAGGATATCAAAAACAACAACAGAAAAAAATAGAAGAAAGATAATGGAAACAAAGAGCAAAGAAAATGAAGATTGAAAATACACCCTCTCTAAGTATGTCTCTGTCCTCTATGATTCCCAGGAGGATCCATTGCTAATTTTTTTTTACCTAATTACTGATATAAAACAATACTACCGACATAAGGTGCGCTGTGATTGGTGGGGGGGTCTGACATTGGGGAAGGACTTCCCTGATCTATGTTGTAAACATATTTTGAACAGAATGACCATTTGAATATTAAAATAATGTAAATAAAAATCGGAGCAAAAAAATATTTTTTCTTACAAAAAGGAACACAATACTTCCAATTTCTAATATTAGAAATTTATCGGAAGTAGTGTTGTATCTTCAAACTGCTTTAAGATTTTCATTCGTTTTAACAAGAGTTTTAAACTCTTAGTAAGGTTTGGGTAGAAGAGATTGCCGCAGGCAATAACCCCGCTCTTTAGTTAGGACATTAGTATTATATTCTTTTTTGTTATTTATTATTTTTTTCTTGATTTTATACGAGTAACTGTAAATATTGTATTGTAAACCGACCTCAGTAGCTTGATCGATAAGGCGGCGGACTTGTCACCTGGAGGTCGGTGGTTCAAGTCCCGGTTTCAGCGTAGATTTAGGGCGAAATCATACACATTTATGTAATATCTCTGTGGCGCTAAGTCTCGGATTGCGTACTGTCCAAGATGGGGAAAACTGATGCTAAGCAATGACTTAGGTTATACATGTTGTCTATTAATTACGCCCTTAGTAATGCGAATTTGAGTAGTTGTGATATCGCGAAAGTGATTAACACAAATATGATAACTTTTTTTAAACTGTAAATATTGTACATGACTTTGTCCTCCTAATAGATTTATATAATAATAACAACTAAGTTCTCAAGGAGAGATACAGAATTTCATTATAATTTAGTCTTTACCACGGAGACCTACAGAATTTCATTATAATTTAGTCCTTACCAACCATGCTCCTTGTTTACTCACCCATATATTTGTCAGTACCACACATGGTGCTGGTTCTTCCTCCCAGAGGGAGCCACTTGGAGAGGCCAAAGTCCGTCAGATGGGCGTGGCCGTCGCTGTCCAGCAGAATGTTCTCTGCTTTCAAGTCCCGGTAGATCACTCCGGCGTTATGGAGGAAATCTAAAGGTGTGATAATTGAGAAAAAATGATAGTTAAAATAATATATTAATGTAAAAAGGCGTCCAAAGGTGTGTCTGTGTTGGTGTAGTTCCAAAAAAAATTTTTTTTTTTATTTTTTATGCACTGAGAAGATCAAATAAGGAAAGATAATTTATGAGCATAGTAAAACAAATGTAGAATAAGCAGAAGACAGAGTTTGATGGAGACGCATTGTAAGGCCAGACTTCCAATGGCCCTGGTAAGTAAGGAAGTAATTTTATTAAGTAACTACATGAGATCATGTGAACTAGCCCTACGCGTCAGCCTCTCACGAAATTGAAAGATATCTCCCTCATGAGACCAACACTAAAAAGCATATCAAGCATGGTTAAATCCACTCAGATTTGGTATCATTGTCCTTAAATATTTATCTTAGAGTTCTTGTATTAAATAAAAAACATAATATTTTGTACCTCTTGTACCTAATTTTATTTATTCATTTTATCTTACAGTAATTGTAACTTGTAACCTTGGCTTTTGCTGATCTTCTAAAATTTGGGTACATCTTTGTGAGCTTCATTCTACATGATTGTTTTGGGAGAGGTACTTTTCTTCCAAGTCAATTTTTTTTTTCTAGTCATGTTGGGTTTGTGCTAGGTACTTCTCTCTTTTTTTTTCTTTTTTTTTTTTCTTCTTTTTCCTCTCTCTCTGAATGATTTATGTTCGCGTATTCAGGTTTATTTTAATGCTTGTTTCACAGCTATGGCTTCGATTTTAGGACGATTATTACAATATTTGAATGCTTCTCTCAATGCTTTCGGTAGGTACATCTCTTGAATTTTGGCAATTACTTAAATTTTGAAATGAACAGAACGACGAACAGAAGAATAATAACATGGAATGAGTAAAACGGAACGGGAAACAAACTTGATAAACAGGAACCAAAGAACAAGAACAAATAACAGGAACAGATGTAACAATACAAACAATTTGAAGGAGAAAAGAGTAATTTAGATTTTAAAAAAAAAATTGTTGGAATTGTAAATGTATTAAAAACATGATAGTTTTCACTGGCTAAGTATTGTAATATAGGTGAATTCATCCTACCAAAAATGTAGTTTGAGAGCCAACATTATTTTCAATTAAACAATACTTTTACATATCTGATGAAGTAGGCGAGCTCAGTAAATGACTAGGTCCATTTTTTGTTAATAAATTCCGTGGGTCGCGGTATAAATTCTTGACATGGCAAAGATTTTCATTTCTGTCTCTTGCCGGTTCATATGAGCAAATATAAATACTAAAATGTGAGTGGGTCAAAATATTTTTCTATGAAAGAATATTTGATCTTTAATTAGAATATGATAAATAGACAATTAGAATATAGAATTCTTTACTACCCCAAAGGTAATACTAAAAAATTGAACACTGGACGTTGATGGTTCGAATCCCAAGTAAGTCAAAATTTAGTAAGGCAAGTTAAGGTAATCGTGACATAGCGATTGTGATTAACACATTTTTTTCTTCAATTAATCAGGTAATTAAAAATCTACAAATTTACAGATCAGCTGACTTTCATTCCATGGAACTTCTGTTAACATTCCTCACCTAGCGCAAGTGCCATCTCTGCCACATAGATCCTAACAACAGCCTCGGGAAAAGGTCCGTTCACATCGCGTATCAGATCCAACAGCTCGCCACCGCTGTAGTATTGGGAGCCAAGACACAGCGTCTTGTGCGTCTGCCAGTAGAAAGGTGCGTTCACAATGAATGGGTGGTGACCACACATAGACTGGATTTTGACTTCAGCTTTAACTTGAGCCACAAGATCTTCTGCAACTATCTGAAGAGAAAAGTAAATGTTCAAAGCATTGTATTTTTTTTTTTTTTTCAAAATTCTTGTGAATGCCACATCACTATGAATTACATATTTTTATTACAACTAAAGGGTGTCCCAATAAGAATGCAAGATTTGAAAGTTCAATGAATCATGTTTTTTAATGATACATACCGGGTTTCTTATATGATTTGGAAAGTAGACAGTACGAAATTATGTATGGAATAGGATATCAGGCAAATGGCCTCCACGGCTGGCATTGCACGCGCGTACTCTTTGGACAAAATTTTCGATGACAAATTTGAGGACCTCGGGCTGAATCTCATTGATGCACCGTACAATTTCAGCTTTCAGTGCTTCTATGGTTGTGGGTTTGTTTACATACACTAGTGACTTAAGATATCCCCACAGAAAATAGTCGAGGGGGGTGAAATCACATGATCTCGGTGGGAAGTTCTCGTCACCAAAACGGGAAATGACACGGCCAGGAAAATGTTCTCTCAATAGTGCCAATGTTTCTCGCGCAGTGTGACAAGTGGCGCCATCTTGTTGAAAGCACATGTTTTCTAAAGAAAGATCTTCCAATTCAGGCACAAAAAAATTGTTTATCATATCACGATAACGTACACCAGTCACTGTTAGGGCATTTCCTTCATCATTTTCAAAGAAAAATGGCCCAATGATGCCTCCTGACCATAATGCACACCAAACAGTAACTCGTTTAGGATGAATATGTTTTTCTTGAATCACTCTTGGATTCTCTGTGCCCCAAATACGGCAGTTCTGCTTATTTACAAAGCCATCGAGGTGAAAATGTGCCTCATCGCTGAAGATTATTTTGTCTGGAAAATCAATATCCAACTCTTGTTGCTCCATGACCCACCTGACAAATTCTCTACGTTGTCTATGGTCTGTTGGCAGAAGTTGTTGAGTGAGATGAATTTTGTATGCATGCATGTGTAAGTCTTTGGTAAGAATTCGCTGCATAGTGCTCCTTGGAATAGCCAATTCTTGTGATCGACGGCGAATTGATGTCTTTGGGTTAACAGCAACACTATCACGTACCCGCGAGACATTTTGCACTGATCGACCTCTACGATATCGAGTTGAATGCTTTACATCAATAACTGAACCCGTAGTTTCAAACTTTTCCACTATTCTTTTCACAGTTGACGGATTTGGAACATTATTTCCACCAAAAACTGCACGCACTTTACGAATCGTTGCCACCAAACTTTTGTTATTTTCAAAGTACAATTTTATTATGTTAACGCATTGTTGAACAGAGTAGCGCTCCATGATGACTAAATTTGATTTGTTGACAATCAATTAGTCCAATATTGGACAAGTTATGACAAGTAATAGCGAAATAGCAGCCCTTTCAAATCTTGCGTTCTTATTGGGACACCCTTTATATACATATTATATGAAAACTTTTCTTGTTAAAAATAATAAAGCATAATTTTTTGGTGGTAAAATAAGAGCCCCTTCACATTTTTTGTGGAAAGCACAATTAAGAAAAAGACGAAATATTTTCTCATTAAAGTATAATGCTATCACAATTTTGTTTCTAGATGTGCAGCATTCTAACTCACCTGAGCTTTGCTCAAAATTTTGATTGCAAACACTTGATCAGTATCTTTCTTGATGGCTCTGTACACCTTACCATAGGAACCTTGAGCAATGAACTCTTTTACCTGTTGATGGAGAAAGGAGAAAGTTATTCCTACTGTTCAACTCCTTGGTGTGATAAGTTCAAAAAGAGGATGGGTAATATGTACATCAAAAACAGGCCCATTTCACACCCTATGGACCTGCCGTATCCTGAACTGGCAATAGTAGATACAACCATGGCAATTTTGTTTTTCCATTTTTTTGTGCCCCCCCAAAAATGCCAATTGCCTAGCACCCCAGGCACTATTTGGTTAAAAAGGGTCCGATCAAAATAGCTATTGAATGACCAATTGCCATAACTCTTATAAATTGTAGGTAATAGTTCACATGAAAAGTTATAGACAAGCATTTGTTGTGGATCAATAATACTTCAACTTTTTTTAAAATTAAAATGCTGTTGGTATTTTTTTAAAAGGGTACTAATTTAATTTTCCATGTATCCAGTTTTTATTATTAGTATATGCTTGATGTCTATTTAACATCTATGACATTTGAGACAGGAAATTGCCTTACTTCAAAATGGTCTAGGGTGACAGTGCCTTGGATACTGAACTCGGGTAGAAACAGAGCTTCTGTCTGTGACACAGGCCAAGCTGTTCTGGAAGCTTTGTAAGGATTGTTTAGTGTGGACTCATGCCATCTGAAAACAACAAATAATATTTAATCAAATCTAGTATTCTTTTGTTTGTTCCATAAGGTTGGTAATGGGTAAATAAATATTAATTCAGTCTCTATTACTTCCAAGAGATTTCTAATATTAGAAATTGGAAGTATTTTTGTCTATACCATTGGATTTTTTAGAGCATTATGTATAAAATGTAGGTAATATGTATAAAAACCTTAAATCCCATATCACTCGTACAAAAATAAAACCTTGTGGCCAGAGTTTTACCAATGTGGTATAAATTGAATACTTACTGCCTTCTTGATATTTTAGACCAGGGCCGGGAGACTTGGCTAACTTTAGAAAGTTGAGTAAATCCACTGACAACAGATTTTGAGCTTTGACCACTGGATACTAGGTTTGACAAGGAGAGCTGAAACAGTAATTTTGGCCAAAAATGCTTAGTTCAGTTACCAAGTGCAAACATAAAAAGGTGGGGACCCATAATATGGATCTAAATAAAGATTCTGTGCTAGTTCTGTACTGAACTTACTGATTCTCAAATGACAATACCTAAGGCACTAAACTAAGCTTTACCAGTTGTCTAGAAATTCAGTTAATAAAGATTTTCTGAACCACCAAATCAGAATTCAGGCATTTGAGAAAAACCTTAGCTGGGTAGAAGATAGTATTTTTTTTTTTAATCCAATACATTCTAAAATGAAAAATGCAACAACTTGTTGGGCTAATTTTGGTGAAATTTTAATTCTAAAATGAAAAATGCAACAACTTGTTGGGCTAATTTTGGTGAAATTTTAATTTTATTACTCTCTCAAGATCCTGCATTTATAGAGGATTACTTAGGAAATGTTTTAACATACCTGTCGAAGAGGTAGAGAAAATCTTTTGTGATTAGTACTGTATGATGTTTCACCAGGATGGGAGGTGTTGTTCCCCATTTGTAGCCAGATTCATAGAGCTTATGAAAACTGACATAGTTAAAGCACCTTGATTAATTGAAATATTTGGAGAAATTTCTCACAGAAGTGTCAGAAGTTACCTTGAAAATTCTGATAAGTAGTTTTCACTTTTCCCGCTTCATGATTTTGTAATTAAAGTTTTAAAATACGGTTTGCAAAGATAGCAAATCAGCTGTTGCTGCGTTGTGAACATGGCTATAAAAAAAAAAAATCTTACGTCGTTCAGGGACATTTTGAGGTTAGAAAATTACAAATTTTTCAAATTATAATAGAATTCAAAATAGTAATTTGAGAGAGTCATTTATTGGAATTGGAATTTGTGGATTAAACGCCAGTGGCCCAGTGTATCGGTGAGACTGGTGTATTTGAATAGATACCTTTCTTATTTTCAATAGTACATTACTTGATTGAGAGCAGTCCCTGAAACGCCAAAACCAAGGTAAGTTTATTTATAGCCCGCAGGATCCTATTGAGAGGATCCCTATTAGACAGAACTGTACTAGAGACTGTGATGGGGCTATTTGACTATTTGGCTTTACCTTTTTATGGAATTATGCTAAATTTCTAAGAACTTATATTCAAGTATGAATTCAAGAGTGGAAGTCCCATTCTAATAAATTTCGTACCTACCAACAACAGAAATTCATTCCTTTTCAAATGAAACTTCAACAAGTAGAGCACAACCAGCAGCCTTGTGAAATACTCACTGAGATCATATAACATAGAGGGAACACTGAGATCATATAACACTGAGATCATATAAGCGTCCAACTTTGGACAGCTGATGGTCCCTCTTTCAACAAATACCGGCATCTGATTGGTTCAATTTATTTGAATTTTTTGTTTACCTCATGCAGTGGCGGATATCTAAACATCCTTAATTTTCACGTCAGATACCAAGTCGTATATTACTACATAATAAGTAGAAAATAAGGAAAGTAAAAGAGGAACCAAAGAAAAATTAACTAATAGGTAAGTATGAAAAAAGTAAAAACATTATTTTAGAAGAATTAGGTAGTTCAGGTACCCGGTCCCTTCACGAGAGAAAAATTACTACAACTCTGGCACTGATTTTGAAATCAGCTGATGGTCCCTACTGGACGCAAATCTTGATACATTGGGTTCCCTCTATGTTATATGATCTCAGTGGAAATACTATAAAGTTGTGAGAGTAAAATCTTTCTTATACATACCTATGAGAGTAATTTTACTTGTAATGCTGGATGTTTTAGTTTACGTCCCCAACTGAAATGACCTCCAATGTAAATTTTTTTTTCTTCAAAAAGATGATTTTTTTTCTTCAGGATTTTTACAATAAAAATCTGTGTTACCTCAACACTAGTGTTTAGTTCAGTCCCCAACTGAAATGACCTCCAATGTAAAAAAAATTTCTACAAAAAGATATGATTTTTTTTTCTTCAGGATTTTTACAGTAAAATTCTGTGTTACCTCAACACTAGTGGGTTGTTCAGTATTACAAAACTCCAAATTTCATCATTTCCCAATATCCATATTTGTTCTTTTACTGCTGCCACTGGTTGCTATCCATTCAAATAGCTACTCATTTTTAATCACAATGCATGATTGTACCCCGTACATTTAAGTATAGAACAAAAAATATTTACCCTCTTGGGGATCAAAACTATGTAATTGTGTGTCAAAGCCTAGTGTGCTACTCAGCTTGGACACACAGACTATTTTTACAATACTATGTTAACATAGTCTGGCCAGGGATCTGAATGGAGTAGACCAGTCACAGCTTTACTGGCTATCTTATTGTTTTTTTTTTAAAGTTTCTAAGTGTTATCAATCACAACACTAAAGTCCAGGACAAGGATCATTATTTTTATTTTATTTTACAGAAGCTGAGCTTTGCTATCAGCAGAGTGAAATTTCTTTTCCACATTATCTTGGACTCTTTAATTTCTTGATTTATGTAATTTAAAAAAAAAAAAACAAAGTGAATCAATTTTAAATATTTTTTATTTTATGACATTATTTGTCATCTCAACAATTATTTCTCTAAAATATTAATTTGATTATTATAAGATATTTTCTTAATATTTTGAAGATACCCAATCAGTGACTGCTACTGATTTAAGATCTTGCATGTTCTCATAGGGTAAGGTGTTTCACTTTTCAATTATGTTTAAGGTATTATAGATCTAAGTAACAAAATTAATTCTGCCTCTATTTAAAAGTATTTTGAGAATATTTGTTGTATACAGTTTCAACTGTCCTATTTTTAGTACTGTAAAGTATAAAGAAATCCTTGCTGAAACGTTTTTCATGTTAGAATATAGTGCCATGTTTTCTGGGTCACTCTTACTATGAGTTACAAATTTGTAATTTTATTTCTTACCTACTTCTGCTTTAATCAATTTTTTTGCCTCTCTTTTCTTTTCTAGTCTAAAATGAGTGATGCAGAGTTACAAGAGGAAGAGAAAGAAGTGCTGTTGTCAATCTATGAGGGGGATCCTGCTTTCAATATGATATCAGATACTACTTATCAGTACAAGGTTAATACAAATCTATCTTTTTCTGTATCCTTTCAATACGTTTTTTGGTTGCAAAGAAACTATACCTTCCAAAGTATCTCAATAGCTCTTGCTAAAATCTGCTAAGTGGACTAACAACTTTATGATAAAATCAATGATGCCTCCCATTTAAGTTGAAAATTTTCTCGTTTTTTATAGTTCATATTTCATGGTTTTTTATAGACCCAAATGAAATATTTATGTTGTAAATTGAAATTAAATACCTAGATATTTGAACTTGCTAAGGTATGACATTACCAATGGCTTTGTTTATTAATTTTTTTGATAAATTATGTTGTTTCATACGATAAAATTAAGAATTTGGTGATTCCAATTGGTTTCAGTATGGAGAAGAAGCAGATGCAAAATCATTTCTGTTTGAAATCAACTGGGGAGAAAAATATCCAACAGAAATGCCAACTTTTAATATGGATCTTTTCTACAACAAACACATGTGAGTTCATTTTCTATTATTATTATTTATTTTTTTTTTTGAGAATTTTTTTCAGAAAAAATGTAGATTGTCATTATTGAGAACCAATGACCTTCAGTAACATTTACTAAAAAAATCCATCATTAAGTACTTTTATAAAGTTTAGATTAGGTTGCAGTAAATAATAGTTTGAAGTACGACTTCTTTCTCTGTTTCAAGCCTTTTTAAAACTCTTGGAACTCTGTTGGCTGGAAAGGCTGGTTAGGGGTTTTGTTTCTGTTAGTCACCTTCTATGACAGGGGAAATAGTCCATGGACCTATTCTACAGATTACATGGATATGAAATGCAAAACTATTTTTCATTTCCCAGAACCTCTGGTGTCAAATCTCACATCAAAGCCAAACTGACAGAGGAGTGTGAGCAGTACCTAGGCTCAGCCATGACCTACACAGTATTCGAATACCTACGTGACAATAGTGAAGAACTTCTTGCCAGTCAACCAGAAAAACGAAGCCGTAGCACAAGCAGACACTGCCCTGCAAACATTGGTAAGCTACGTCAAGCGTGGCTAGATGCTCAAACGATTCCTTACTGTGTCTCCTAACTATGGGAGTCAATTTTTTTGATAATATTTATGTGGGTTTAACATTGTTTTCAACTTCATGGTCATATGACAAGGTGATTTTACCCATCATTTACTTGGTAAACAACCAATCTACTCAAATTAACATTACTCATCCTATAAATTAATCATTTATCCTATAAAATATATAAGACCTGTTTGACTGCTGGAGTAAAGGGACTTTCCAGTCTTACCTCGGCAGTATAAACAAGGTATATTCTATTCTATTCTACTCAGCCCTAGAAGGGTGATCATGGATGGATTCGAAACCCAGTCACCAATCCATGTCCAACCTCTTGTGATGCTGGCTATTACCAGCCCAACCCAGGCTGGGTGAGGTTAACGCAGTTTGTTGGTTTGTGAGTTTCCAGTGAATGGAGGGTAAACCCCCACTCAAATTACCTAGGAGACATTAAGCAAACAAAAATTGAGACTTTGCGTTATACATATTCAGATGTTGTATATCAAATGTTTCGTGTATTACTTACTGCAGTTCTCATTCAAAAACTATGTTTACTATCTCATTAAAAGTTGTCCTTTCGCATTTATTTATTTATTTATAAACAATTGGACCAAGCTTTATTTACATTTTTTTATATACAATGAACATGGCAATAAGTTGTGAAATAAATATAAACAAAGCCTGATCAAGGGTGGTGATAATGCCTTCGACATTCTCTTCCCTTTTCTAATTATTTTATTTCAAATTATTTTATTTTTGTAATCAACAGGACCTGGATGATAACGGTGGGGACGTGAGCAAGAAAGACAAAGTAAAGAAGGAAGCCCTCAGCAAATCTCAGAAGAGAAAGCAGTGGGAGAAATCAGACGGCAAAGGAGAAAAACCACGCGGCTGGGACTGGGTGGACATAGTAAAACATTTGAGTCAGACGGGCTGCAAACCAGACAGCTGATAATGTTATCCATAAAGTGTATTTTAATTTTAAAGGAGAGAAACCAGACAGCTGAAGATGTTATGTAAAACGAGTATTTAAGGAAGAAAAAGAGAAACCACACAGCTGATGGTGTTATGTATAAATAACTTCTATTTTAAATTTGAAGGAGTAAAACCAGACAACTGAAGATGTTATGTAAAATGAGTATTTGAGGGAGAAAAAGAGAAACCAAACAGCTGATGGTGTTACGTATAAATAACTTCTATTTTAAATTTAAGGGAGTAAAACCAGACAGTTGTAGATGTTATGTAAAATGAGTATTTGAGGGAGAGAAAGAGACACTGGATACTTGAATAGTGTTATGCATCATTCGGATTTTATAAATTTACAGATAAAAAAATATCTATCTTTATTTTTTAAATAAACTCAAAGGAGATAAACCAGAAAACTGTTAATGTGTAATAAGAAAAAATTGGACTTTATTTATACATCGCAAGTTTTGGGCTCTATTATGTGTTGGTAAAGCACACCGAAATAAGTTTTTCACTTCTCTATACATTCTAAATCTCTTTATTTGTACCATAAATTTATCCATACCACTGATGTTCTCTATATTTGTATAACAAAAATAACTATATTTTAAATAAAAACATAATATAATATATTGTTTTACTTAAACCATTTCTTTTTCTTTCTGATTTCCCTTTTATTTACGTAGGTAATAATTGTTTAAAAAATCTGCCATTGACTTTAGCTACTCTAATATTTACTGATCCGGTTAGAGACGGGCTAGCCTCCGTAGTGTAAAGGTTGTGACTACTTCCCGTAGTCCAGAGTGCCCGAGTTCGACTCCCGGTAAGGGCAGACTTTTCGACAAAAATTCTGTTCAATCCAAACACGTGAGGCTGGCATTTCCGGCCCTACACAGGCTGGGTGAGGTTAATGTGGGTAGGTGGTACGATTCCCAGCGAATGGAGGTTAAAAACCCCGTCCTGACTACTTCAAATCAGGACGTACATCAGAATTAGAATCAGCTGGTCACAATAGTTCTAAATAGAGGTCGGTGTGATAATTGGTGCTTCTCTTGTGGAACTCTATAATAATAAATAGAGACCATCAGGACAATTCAGTGTAGCTCAAGTCGCTACAATAACAACAACAACATCCACTGAACCAACCCAACAATAATACTCTTTAGTGGAAGGTATAACCACCAGGCGAGGTTATTGCTCAAAGCCTTTTCTACCATCTAACCCTCAGAGTCTTATTATTATGTGGTCACAAACTCAAATTAATGAAAAATTCGTGCACTGGGTGGGATTCGAACCAACGGATCCCTGCGCTATCGGGATTACCAGACTAGTGCGTTAACCACTTGACTACCAGTGCACATGTACCCAAGCACGTTGTACTGTTTACGTTGATATGCCACTTGCCCCATAGTGCGTTATCAGTGATAACTTCTTATCAAAAATGACGTTTATCAGCTGTTACATTTCTAACCTTATTCACTGATAAGTATAAGTGTGATAAGGAACTCTACAAGGAGACCAAATTAGTCCCCAATTTATTTTAGTGCGACAATAATTGAGTTGTGTGTCGGTGATGGTGGAAAAAGTTATTAAATAAGTATAAGTAGTGCTTTATTCAGACTGTCAGCGCAATACAGATAGCCCTATATGTCAACAGTATGTATTTAAAAAGTCATGATTATAATAAGTTGAATTTTCAATTAGTATGGTTTAAACTGATAAAAAATATAAAATTGAATTACAATACCTACTTATTTTTGTTACGTCTGAAAAAAAATATCTTGAACGAATGAAAACCTTTCACCTGTAATCCGTTTTCTTAATTTTTGTAATCTCTAAAGTCTAAAGTAATAGAAAAGCATTGTTGAAGAAAGATTAATACGTAGGAAAATTTGTCTCTTTCTTTGTATGGGGCGTTCTTCACACCACGGCTGAGGTGTTTTATAGAATAAGAAAGTAAAAAATATATTTTTTTTAAAAATAAACTAGATTAAATTTTAGTATATTTTATTAAACATCATTATCATTTGGATGACAACCCAAAACGCTTGCAGCATTGCCTCATTGAACTGCAAGGCTTATCTGTTGCAGCAAATAATTTCCCGATCATGGGTCTATTATATTTATATTACATATTTGATTTGTGGTATTTGAAGTTCTTTTGAAGAAATTATAATTTAATAAAATAATTATGTATCTAAAAATTCTACCATAGATAATCTACCTATGCATGTATGTATACTGTATATTCCAGAGTTCCAGCCAATAGAAAGTTAAAACAATGGGAGACAATACACTCTGTGTGACGGGCCGAGATAGAAAGGCAGACATTGTGGTAGTGGGGTCTTGCATGATAGATCTCGTGAGGTGAGTCACTGTTCGCCTATTCGGGCACCATACGATCTGTCCCGATAGCTCAGTCAGTGGTTAACGCGTCTGACTGGTTATCCAGAGGTCGCAAGGTATGAAACTCAGCCGGGACATAATAAGTTACCTTCCTATTTGGGAATCATAATAGATTTTTTTTGTAAAGATGAGTGTTTCACAGCCTTTTTTTATTTCGTAGCCATGTAACAGGAGCTACTGTTGACGTTTCTGCTGTGTTGTAGCCTGTCCATCCCGTAGTTTGCCTCCCCTCTGATGGGCGAGAAGTGAAAAAAAAAAAAATTATACAGAGGACCCATCCTAAGCCATTTTTATTTGGCTTCTAAGATTTGGCTTCTAAGACTTCACTTATTCTTACAGAAAAAAAACAACAAAAATTTGCACATCCAAAGAGAAATTATCATTTGATTAAAACTGTTGTTATCAGAATTTCTCTTTCATTTGCCCCCCACAGCTATGTACCCCGATTGCCCATGCCTGGAGAGACCATCCACGGGACCAGATTCCATCAGGGGTTCGGCGGGAAGGGTGCTAACCAGTGTGTAGCCGCCGCCAAACTAGGGGCTTCCACCGCACTGGTTGCCAAGGTATTACTATCATTACCTATTACTAATATTTTTTTTACTTGTAAGTACTTTACTACACGGGTACTATTAAGTAGTTACTCTCTGTACACTTTTTATATTAATTTAGAAATTTGATAAAAATTAATATATTTTTTTTATTTCTTGATTTTTCATGGCAAATATGAAAAGTTCTTTACAGTTCTTTAAAAGTTCTTTGTCTTGTCTTACAGTTAGGAAATGACAGTTTCGGCCAGAGCTATCTCGATGAACTCAGCAAGCACGATAACATCAACACCAGTCATGTGCGGAGGTGTGACAACGCGAGCTCAGGAATGGCATCCATTAGTGTGTCGAGTGAAACTGGTAAGTAACTGTTATTATTATCTGACCTGGTTGCAGGGTTTTCAGTGAAACCCTTACAATTAACACTGCGACCTAATTCGATCTATTGTGACCAGTTGATTCTATTCGGTTTTAACGTCCCGATTTGAGATAGATAGTCAGGACGGGGGTTTTAGCCTCCATTCGCTGGGGATCATACCAGCTACCCACATTAACCTCACCCAGCCTGGGTAGGGTCGGAAATGTCAGCCTCACGTGTTTGAAGGGGACAGAATTTTCTTCGAAAAGTCTGCCCCAACCGGGAGTCGATGGGCAGTAGTCATAACCGTTACGCCTTGGAGTCTGGCTTAAGTAACTGTTACCCGAGGGTGATACTGGTAAGTAAAGTGTGCCCGACGCGCGACGGTCAAAGTTGTACCTGGAAACAGAATTGGGAAATGGGTGTTACACCTTTCCTACGAAGCCACCTACAGAAACAAAACCCTTTACCAACCTAGATAGCAGGCCGATATCTCAGATATGTTTGGCCGATATCTCGACTTAGAGATCGCTTGTCTTTGTATTTTGTAAGTGTAAAATTCATGAAAGTTGAAAGAAAAATGTCGAAAAATGACGTTGAGCACATACTAAATTGTATTTATGCTCAATAAAATAAATTTATTATTATTATAAGAATGGTCGCTTTGTCCACTGTCGAATAATTGGTACGTGTAAAGGGTTGGATGGAACAGGCAATAACCCCGCCCTTTAGGTAGGACATTAACTTCATTCTCTTTTTTTTCTTGTATATTTGTTTAATCTTTTTGTTTTTATTTATATTTCATTGTATTTTACTGTATATATTTTTTGTTCTACCTAATAAAGCTTTCTATAATAATAATAATACCCACCTTAATCGTATAATCGCCGTCGAATTTTCTTCGTGTTTCAGGAGAGAACCAGATAGTCATCGTCTCAGGGGCCAATCTCACCCTGGGTGAGTGTGACATAGATTCGGCCCTGGCCCTTCTCAAGCAGAGCAGGGTGGTTGTGTTCCAGGGGGAGACGCCTTGGGCCACCACACGGTACTGTCTGGACCAACTACAGGGAGTATCTGATGGTGAGATTATTACTTCCGAAAAAAGTTCTAATATTAGAAATCGGAAGCATCAGCCCGGCGAATGGAGGGTTAAACGCCCGTCCTGACTATCCAAAGACAGGACGTTAAAACCAAATAGAATCAATGGACATGAAAGGAGCCTAGACATTGGATCTGGGCGTCCATATAATCCTCCCACCACCGTGATTTAGGCATCTGTCCCTATCTCATGGACACGGAATTATTATTTTTATACCACACGGTACTGTCTGGACCAACTATAGGGAATATCTAATGGTGAGATTATTACTTCCGATAAATTTCTAATATTAGAAATCGGAAGCATTAGCCGTATTTTTCTTTCTAAATGCAACTGGAATAAAATGAACAAACCTTCGGGTTTGTTCATGAAACAAGCAACTGGAAGCAACAAACTGGAACCAGTGTCTCGCTAGAGGGCTAGAAACAGAGAACAGACTAGTCAACCATAACAAGCCAGGATAGCTTATATTTTTCAAGGGGTTTAATGGCTTAATAGAAAAAAGCCCAAGTTCTCACGATGCGATGGTCGATCGCACATAGAAATATGTGGTTCAGGACGAGCCAACTTTTAATTTAAGTTGGCTGGAGACCATCACTCCCCCAGCTAAAGCCAAGCTGGTTACAACAACCATTTTGTTTAGATTGTGAGAGTAAAGGGACTCGTAAGTATCGTTCTTGTAGGATAAACAGAGTAATAATAATAATAATAATAATATCGCCTTATTTATACTGCCCGAATAAGACTATTGAAGTCCCATTATTCCAGCAGTAAACCCAAGACATATTATTATGTGGTAAAAATCCCAAATGGGAGGATAACTTTGTCATGTCCCGTCCGGGTTTCGAACCGACGACCTCTGGAATCTCTGGATTCACAGAGTGCCGCCTTTACCACTGAGCTACCGGGACAGACTGTAAGAGTATTGTATTGTATTATATTTTAGTTATTATTTCCAGTCACCAGTATAGTGAACGTTGCTCCAGCTCCAGAAGAACTTAGCCCGGATCTCCTTGCTTCTCTTACCAAGGTAAGAACCCCAACTATCTCACGGGTATCCCGCGCTCTCTGTGTGACCGGTCCTTTAGTGAGTCCTTTAGTCGAGGCTAAACTCACAGGAATCAAGCCAGACTCCGAACCTCGTCTATCATGTGTAACGAGACTAAGTGAGCTCGGGATTGAATTAATCTACAGTGTTTTCTATATTTCTCAGTTGTCACTGTGGCAGAGTGAGTTAGCGCGCTAGGCATTGCACACATGGTGACCTGGGTTCGATCCGCAGCGGTGTAGGAATTTTCTGCTCTGTAATTGGATGTTCGGGGTCCACTCATTCGTCATGAGGAAAAATGAGTAGCTGCTTTGATGTAAAGCAGCGACCAGTGGCAGAATCATAGCAGACCAGACCAGTGGCAGGCAAGATATTTTAAATGAAAGTGGTAAAGTCCTATGATTCTGCGTTACCCACTA
The DNA here is from genome assembly GCA_024516035.1 of Bactericera cockerelli. Taxonomy (NCBI): domain Eukaryota; kingdom Metazoa; phylum Arthropoda; class Insecta; order Hemiptera; family Triozidae; genus Bactericera; species Bactericera cockerelli. The sequence goes on along the minus strand of CM044963.1, from coordinate 10,755,423 downwards.
AAATTGTGACATAATAACACAAAGAAAAAGCATTATTATTATTATTCTATCTCTCTCACAGGAATCAAGCCAGACATTGAACCTCGCCTGTCCGAGTGTTTAACGAGGCTGAATAACCTCGGGATTGAAATAATCTACAGTATTTCCTATCTCTTTCCCCATCCAGGCCTCAATAGTTTGTGTTAACGAAGTCGAGGCTGAACTCCTGACAGGAATCAAGCCAGACTCTGAACCTCGCCTATCCGAGTGTTTAACGAGGCTGAATAAGCTCAGGATTGAAATAATCTACAGTATTTTCTATCTCTTTCCCCATCCAGGCCTCAATAGTTTGTGTTAACGAAGTCGAGGCTGAACTCCTGACAGGAATCAAGCCAGACTCCGAAGCTCGCCTGTCCGAGTGTCTAACGAGGCTGAGCCAGCTCGGGATTCGGGTGAGCGTGGTGACACTGGGTGCCCAAGGAGTAGTGTACACGAGTCGGGATGATGGGACTGTGAGACGAGTTTGTGTGGAGAGTGTGAAACACCCTGTGGACACAACGGTGAGTCCATTGCATTGCTTTTTTTTTTTTCTTTTTCTTTTGAATTTACGGATATCGCATCCATTTAAACACTATCGGGGATATAATATAAAAAAATCCATAACTAGATTTAAATATAAATAATAAAAAAATCCTTAAAATTAATTCCTAAATATTAAAGAGATCGCATTGTCTTAATTGATCTAGGGTTGTATTGAAAAGGTTGTATTTTATTTTTAAAGGCGCGTTTATCGATTACATTAAGAGGATGATAAAGGTCTTATCTGCTGATTAGTGCTGTTGGGGCCATGCAGAAGGTTCCGGGTTTGAATGCCAGAGCTGACAAACAAATTGTATATAAAAATTTGGTTACAGTTTGTAAGGGACACCTTCCGGTGCGTTCAAGTTGACCCAGCACCTACGTAGGAAGTACTTTGTCTCTTCTTGCCCATCAAAGGGAAGAATACTACGGATGGGCAGGCCTCAACACAGATCATAAGGGCAAAATGAATAGACAACATCGATAACTGAAGTCATTGCTTAGCGTCGGTTTTCCCTATCTTACGCAGTACGCAATCCGTGACCTAGCGCCACAGAGGTATTACAAAAACGTCTATTAATTTCGCTCTAAGTAAGTGTCTATGTCTACAAAGTCCTAATTGATGATTCGGTCCTTATAATAAATATGATTAACATTAAGGGCGGAATTAAGAGACGTTTTTGTAATACCTCTGTGGCGCTAAGTCACGCATTGCGTACTGTGTAAGATAGCCCTTTTGCTCCTGAGACTTTTACTCAATTTTACACTTCTCGCGAGATTTGAAAAAAATCATCAAGTTTAATTGTAAACAAAACTCAAATTTGGCCAAGGAGGTTAAACACTAAACACTGTATCACTGAAAAAAAAAAACTGTTGCTAAAAAGAACAAGCAGACGCCATTTTACTTATCAAAATTTCTAGCCCTCACGATCGTTTAATGGAAAACCGACGCTTAGCAATGACTTGAGTTATAGAATTTGTCAAATATTTTCGCCCTAAATTTATAGTAAGCCTGACTATTTTCACAGGGTGCCGGTGACTGTTTCCTCGGAGCCTTAGCATTCTACCTGTGTTACTTCCCTTCACTGCCGCTAGGGGAGCAGCTATCTCGCGCCTGCAGTATTGCCAGGCTCAGTGTTATGCAATGTGGCACGCAGGAAAGTTTCCCCTCTCGATCTGACCTGAACGCGAGCCTGTTTTCTTAATAATAATATCGCCTTATTTATTCTGCCCGATTAGGACCATTAAGTCTCATTATTCCAGCAGTAAGCCCAAGACGTACTATTATGTGGTAAATATCCCAAATGGGAGGATAAGTTGTCATGTCCCGGCTGGGTTTCTAACCCACAAACTCTGGAATCTTTGGATTCACAAAGTGCCGCCTTTACCACTGAGCTACCGGGACAGACAGAAATAAGGTATTTTGTAAGTACTTAGTTGCGTTTGATTTGAGTCTGAAAAATCAATATACAATGCATTTTATATGGATAGTTTGAAGGATAACACCTGAGGAGAATCCAGGTGTGGTTGGTTTTCATCTATCATGATTCTATCTCATATTGAGAGAGAATATTGTGGCTTCTGGGGATAAAGATCATTTTTGGCGTCGGCACGCAATGTGGTAATTATAATTGGGGTCAACTTATAAATCCCTCCCCCTCAAGTCGAAGTTTCAACCAATCACAGCTCACTAGAGCCTTGACTGACAGTCCGGCTTTCTCGATGACGCCACCCTATGATGATGATGATATTGAATAAGTTTGATAAGCGCACACTTGGGCATTGATTTTTTTAGGTATTTATTTTTAAAGATGAGTGTTTCACAGCCTTTTTTATTTCATAGCCATGAAACAGGAGCTACTGTGGACGCTTGTGGTCTGTGTTGTAGCCTGCCCATCCCGTAGTATGCCTCCCCTCTGATATGCGAGAAGTGACATAATACTTCCCATTTAGGTGCTGGGTCAACACGAGCGCGCCGGATCGCCACGGGGGATCGAACCCGGGACCTTCCACATGGCCAGCGAGTGCTTAACCACTGATTTTAAAACTACCTGGAAAGATAAATAGGAAATGGCAAAACACTTTGTACTTAATTTTTTAAATAAACGTAGTGTACAAATTTTTATTGTTCTGTATTTTTCTTTCTCACTCCTTACATAGGAAATAGTTATTCACACCTTATATAGGGAAATAGTTAATCACTCCTTACATAGGCAAATAGGTAATCACTCCTTACACAGGGAAATAGTTATTCACTCCTTACATAGAGAAATAGTTAATCACCCCTTAACATAGGGAAATAGTTAATTACTTCTTAATATAGAGAAATAGTTAATCACCCCTTACAGAGAGAAATACTTAATCACCCCTTACATAGAGAAATAGTTATTTTCCAGCGCATTTCCTTGGCAGTGCAAAGAGGCAATGCAGGCTGCATTCTTGGGACTTTCCCATCAGGAAATCGTCTTCAAATGTTCGATGATTAAGAATTTGATAGATGTATTTTGATGAATTTGAATAAATTTAATGATTTCTTCCTTTTACATAAAATGTACTATGCTTGCACTTGCACTAGTGTTCAGAATAAAAGTACAGACATGCGAATGTTGTAAACTGTACGATTTGAAGTTGTGATGTGGATTATTAATTATTACCTGGATATGACTTCCCAGCCCCACGCAGGCTGGGCGAGGCTTCGCTGGGTTGTTTGTTCAGCAAATAAACCCCCGCGTTTTTGATATGACCATGTAGTTAAAAACGACGTTAAACCGAAAGAAACAATTGCCTAGCTATGACATAAACATTTTACATGAAATTATTCCAAGATTTCAAATTAAATTAATTATTATAATAATTAGAAATAACTAATTTCAACAGTCTAACTCAGGGGTTCCCAAACTTGCTCAAGCCGCGGACCACTTTAGAGTTTCATAATTTTTCACGGACCACTAGCAGTAGGCACTTTCAACAAAAGTAAGAGGATTTTTTTTCTTTGTAAGCACATTTGTTTTGTTTTTTCTTTCTTAGGGACCACCTCGTGGACCACTTGAAACCTTCTCGCGGACCACAATTTGGGAACCCCTGGTCTTAGTACACGCTCAGAAATCACTAATCTCTCTCAAGCAGAATTACCAGTAGTTTTTCATACCACCAACATCTTGGCCATACCTTTGTCGTAGGGAGCAGTGAAGAAATACCGACCAACTATAACAAGTAAAGCCTGGATCGCACTGAGTGCAACATTTAGTCGCGCACTGCTGCGCAACGTTTTGTCTTAGAAGTATTCCTTAGGGAGAGAGCCACAAAAATTGTAAAAAAAACGAAAATAATTATACATTATAACATTTTAAAAAAAGTGATGCAAAGCATTGCGAAGTCAGTGGGGTTCAATGTCATGTGATGGTAAAGAAAGAGTGCAGTATGGAACCTTGCGCAAAGTTGCGTGGTGTTGCGCAACAAAATGTTGCACTCAGTGGTATCCTGGCTTATCTCATGGTACCAAAGGTTGGTTTAGGATTAGGATCCATAAACAATATTTTGACAAAGACAAACCTTAATCACCTACGCAAATATCTAAATACACAAATGGTAGGTAGTTACCTCAAATAAAACAGATCTCACTCAAAAGGCCCTGTTCTAAAAATATCGGGAGAATACGCGAAAAGAAATTCATAGTTTAGAAACTATCTAATATTGTCTACCAAATGAAGATAAAAAAGTAAAGTACGCAAAGGCATTCAGTTCTTTTTTTATATTTGACCCGCAGTGAGCTAACAATTATTCTAGTGCGCTTACGAATTACAGACTCTTTTTTACTATAGACTGGTTGAAGTTCCACAAAAGAAGCACCAATTATCACACCGACCTCTAATTCGATCTATTGTGACCAATTGACTCTATTTGGTTTGAACGTCCTGATTTGAAGTAGTCAGAACGGGCGTTTTACCCTCCATTCGCTGGGAATCGTATTAACTACCCACATCAACCTCACCCAGCCTGGGTTGGGTCGGAAATGCCAGCCTTACGTGTTTGGAGGGAACAGAATTTTCTTCGAAAAGTCTGCCCCCACCGGGAATCGGACTCGGGATCTCTGGACTACGTGCAGTAGTCACAACCATTACGCCACGGAGGCTGGCAAAAAAAACTAGACTTTAGTATTAGAAAAAGTATTCTGATGTAAAGTAGCACATAACTGACTTCAAAGCCAGCGGAGATGTGGCACGTTGAATACGATGAAGTTAAGCAACGTCCAGCGTGGTGAAAACATGGATATTTCACCATTCTGTTTTCAGATCCATCCATGGGTATGGGTAGTCACCGTGATGGCAGAGTGAGTTATTTATTTTTCCTCAGTTTTTTTTTATTTTTTCTAAACAAAGTTCATTGTAAATATGTAAACAATAAAACGAAATACATATAAACTCTGTTTCCTGTTTATATAGGCCGGTTGGCTGGCGCTACTTGACGAGCGCTCGCCTTCCGGCGAGCTTGATACTCTGTATTTTACACCAATAAATGAGACTTTGTTTAGACTATGATAGTAAAAGGACTCTTTAGTCTCATTCTTGCAGGATAAACAGAGTATTGTATTGTATTGTACTCTTCATTGTGTAGAGTAGGGCTAGGATATAGGCTCGGGCTGTAACTCGAGTGCAGCCGTGAAAATCAGCTCATAGTTCTAGGTTCATAAAATCCATAAAATGAAAATTGACTCTTCAGTCCTTTTTTCCTTAAACATCGCTCATAGTTATAGGTTCATAAAATCCATAAAATGAAAATCGACTCTTCAGTCCTCCGCCGACGACAGCAGCTCCTGGTGGGTGGGGCCACTGATCACACACTCGGAGGAAGAGGAGAGGGACGAGGAGAGGGAAGAGTCCGCATGCCTCACTATGGGGGCCGAGTGCTGTCTGCGGCCGCTGGCCCGTCGTATGGCGGCCCTTTCTGACCTCGTCATCCAGCGCTCGGAGGCCTCACTACTTGGGCCCGGCTCCGTGCTGTCTATGCTGATGGATAGGATGTTACCTGGGAGTGTAAAGTATTGGTTAGCTATTGTCGGGTCCTCCCTCATCATATAATAGCACCTGGAAATACTCCCGTGCCTGGCTAACGGGAACTTTATTGAAAAATGTGAGACAAGTTATTTATTTTATGCCCCCATCAAGCGAATGATGCGTGCGGCAAACAATATGTGACAGTGGTGTTATTGCCTGTTACCAATGTTTATTATTATCTAGTCACTTATTGTTTTGCTTTATCTCTGTTTTTTAATTGTACTGATATGTATTTATGTTTTATATTACACTGGGCTTGACCCGTAAATATACAATTACAAATTACAAAAGTTTGGTTCTCCTGATAACAGCTCTGGTCCCTCCTCGAAGGCACGTGAACTTCACAATCTTGCAAAATCTCAAGTGAGTGTCTGCACAATTTTACTTTCTTTCTTTCAACGTGTGGCTTTCCATTTCCCAAGAAAAACCAGCGGCCCTCTCTTGCTACCGACCAATTAGCTATGATAGAGTGTTACATGTGGAGTGTAACATCCCCTTAACAGTGCCTGATTATATACGAGTATACCTACTTTAACGTCCCCCAGTAAGATTTCTTTACATATACAACAGAATTGTCAGTCAAAAAATAACATAAGCTAGTAAAACTAAAGCCGAATTCTTTTATGTTAACAACAAGGAATATTTTTTTTTTTTTAAGTGGGGTTTTAACGTCGCTTTCAACTGCCATGGTCATATCACGACGGGGGTTTTACCCTCCATTCGCAGGAAACTCACAAACCTGCTACTCACATTGACCTCACCCAGCCTGAGTGGGGCCGGGAAAAGCCAGCGTCACGAGAATTAGAATTTGAATGGTCACCCATCCAAGTCTTAACCTCGCTGGATGTCGCTTAACTTCGGTGTTCTGAAGGGAACCGGTGTATTCAACATGCCATCGACGCTGGCTATATTTTTTTTTTATTAGGAAAATTCCCCTCCATTCTTGTTCTGTGCGCGGACAAAACGGAGCCCTGAGGGATACTTAACTTTTTTTTCTTTTTTTTTTAAAACAAATTGTTATAGATGTATTTTACTACAAGGTTTATAACAACTTAACTTTTTAATTTATTGCCCAAGACCCCAGGGTAGAATAATCTAACCATGATATTAAATGTTAACAGCCTTAAGGGAGTCCCGAAAATTGTCTATTTCTAAGTGTATGGACTGAGGTCCAGAGTTACATAGAAACACAACTCACTTGCACCGTTCCCCTCTTCCTCCTGAATGGTGGCGACGTCATGAGCACTGTTTCGCCTCGAGGGTACTCTCCGCTTCCCGCTGTAGGGACTCAGGAGGAGGGAGTTGTTTGGGTGTTCGTCTATGAGCCAGGTCGAGGAGGAGGAGAGGGGGGAGTGTTCCACGTCCGAGATACTCGGATGTAGGTTTGAGCCTTTGTCTGACATGCTGTCGCGGCGGAAAATGCCTGGAACGGGGGAGAGACACACTGTCAATTTTTGAAACAAGAATCATATTTTATTACACATTTTGAAACGGAACGGAACAGTCTTAATAAAATGCACTGTCTCTCTCAAAATGTAAAACAAACCGAGGAACCGAGTCGGTGACTAGGTTGAAAATTAAGTTAAAAGTTAAGTTAAGTTATCATATTTGTGTTAATCAGTTTCGTGATATCATAACTACGCAAACTTGCTTTGCTAAATCTACGCTGAAACTGTTAATGAAACCACCGACCTTCAGGTTTCAAGTCCGCCGCCTTATCGCTCAAGCTACTGAGGTCGGTCATAATGAAAATTATCACACATTTCTAGAATAATTAATGCATATAATTATTATGATTGGCATGGTCAACAAACTCAAACTCTTTAGATACTGAAAGAGCTGAAAGGTTTATGTGGCAGCACCCCTCAAACACTTTCCCACCGGCCGCGCCTGGTACCGACCTCAGTAGCTTGATTGATAGGGGGCGGACTTGTAACTTGGAGGTCGGTGGTTCAAGTCCCGGTCTCAGCGTAGATGTAATGAAGCGAGTTTGAGTAGTTGTGATATCACGAAAGTGATTAACACAAATATGATACAGTGCATATATTTGGTACAGCATTTGGTTATAGCCTTTGGCAATCTCTTCCACCCAACTCTTACTCATATATTTGGTATATTTTGGTAAAGCATTTGGTTGTAGTCTTTGGCAATCTCTTTCACCCAACTCTTACTCATATATTTGGTATATTTTGGTAAAGCATTTGGTTATAGTCTTTGGCAATCTCTTCCACCCAACTGTTACTCATATAAATAAATATAAATAAATTTAAAGAATAAATGAAGAAATTTTTTTTTAGAAAAACCCCCAACTTTTGAGAAAGCTAATATCTTCTGGATTGATGAGTATGCTGTGTATAAGCAATCTACCAAAGGTAGACAGCCGCGATTGTATTTATTTAAAATATATGAACAGTTTGTTTCTCTCTCCTTTGGTAAAGCATTTGGTTATAGCCTTTGGCAACCTCTTCCACCCAACTCTGACTCACCTAGGAATGTAGAAGAGGGTGAGCTGTACGTCAGATACTCCTTGTTGGAACACCAGGCAGGGAACTCGCTCTGTTTGATCACCCCCGAGTGGGTGTTGTCCTCCTCCTCCCCCCTCTTCCAGGGGAGGAGCTTCTCCAGAGCGGTGGGCGTGCTCACGCGACTGCCCTCCACACCTGCGGGGGGGAAAGAGTGGGGGGAGATTTATAAGAATCATACAGGGTGATTCCGTCGACCCTGCTCAAGCGGGATAAGACAGAGTAAAAGAAGAAGAAGAAGATAGAGGGTGATTCCGTAAGGTGGCGACAGAAAAAATATGGTGAACTTTACACATCAAGGCGCGTCGAAAAGTCAAATAACATTTTTACTTTCCTTATCCTATAAAAAGGAAAGTATTGTACTTTATATCAGAGAACTAAGATAAATTTCTAATATTGAAAATCGGAAGTATTTTAGCTCTAATATATTATTATTATTCTTGGCGTAACGGTTGTGACTACTGCCCGTAGTCCAGAGATCCTGAGTTCGATCCCCGGTCGGAGCAGATTTTTCACACAGAAAATTCTTTTACCTCCGTACATGTGAGGCTGGAATTTCCGGCCCTACCCAGGCTGGGTGAGGTTAATGTGAGTAGCTGGTACAATTCCCAGCGAATGGAGGGTAAAACCCCCGTCCTAATCCAGGACGTTAAATCAAATAGAATCGTTGGCGTTAGGAAGGGCATCCAGCCGTAAAAATATGCCAAAACCAACCAACCTCTACCATGAGGTAGAACAACGTCGACCCTGCTTAAGCGGGATAAGACAGAGTAAAAGAAGAAGATTATTATATACATTTTGAAGAGGTTTGCTATATTTGTTAGGGACACCCTGTAGATAGAAAGCAAAATAGAACTCACTACTCAGTTCTCGGGTGAGGTCACGTGGCAGGCGGCGGCTGATGGGGGACACTTTTTCGGGAAGGCTTTTCGGCTCAGTCGGGGTTTGCAGACAGTGCGTCGTCTGCTTCGTGCGGCTCAGGATCCCCTTACGAAATCCGCCACTGGCGTCACTCCCCCCGCCTTTCTCTCCGCCCACCGCCCCTCGTTCCCTCTCGCTCACGCCCTCCGCGCCGCATTTACTGATGTCGTCTGGGAAAGGAAATAAAATAGAAGACACATAAAATGAAGGTCGAAGAGAACGAATGAAGTATTGATCTTTGTGAAGAAGAAGGTTGATGAAAATGAATAAAGCAAAGACAGATAAAATGAAGGTTCGGGAAAACGAATGAAGCCTTGACCTTTGTGAACAAGGTTAATGAAAATGAATGAAGTAAAAACAGATCAAATAAAAGGTTCAGAAAAACGAATGAAGCATTGATATTTGTGAAGAAGAAAGTTGGTAAAAATAAATGAAGCAAAGACAGATAAACTAAAGGTTCGGGAAAACGAATGAAGCCTTGATCTTTGTGAAGAAGAAAGTTAGGAAAATGAATGAAGCAAAGACAGATTCAATGAAAACGAATGAAGTATTCACCTTTATAAAGAAGAAAGTTGATGAAAATGAATGAAGCAAAGACACAATAGGTTCAGGTAAACGAATGAAGCTTTGATTTTTGTGAAGCAGAAGGTTGATGAAAATTTGTGAAGCAAAGACAGCTAAAATAAAGGTTCACGTAAAAGAATAAAGCATTGACCTTATAAAAAAGAAGGTTGATGAAAATGAATGAAGCAAAGACAGAATAGGTTCAGGTAAACGAATGAAGCTTTGATCTTTGTGAAGCAGAAGGTTGATGAAAATTAATGAAGCAAAGACAGATAAAATAAAGGTTCAGGTAAAAGAATGAAGCATTGACTTTTATAAGGAAGAAGGTTGATGAAAATTAATGAAGCAAAGACAGATAAAATAAAGGTTCAGGTAAACGAATGAAGCCTTGATCTTTGTGAAGCAGAAGGTTGATGAAAATTAATGAAGCAAAGACAGATAAAATAAAGGTTCAGGTAAAATAATGAATCATTGACTTTTATAAAGTAGACGGTTGATGAAAATGAATGAAGCAAAGACAGATAAAATAAAGGTTCAGGTAAAATAATGAAGCATTGACCTTTATGAAAAAGAAGAAGAAATTGAAAGTTGATTTATTTGATGATTAAATTGAAGATTTATGTTTATTGATAAAGATTATCATGGACAGAGTTATTTATGCAATTATGTCACGATTTTTATTAGGTAGCATTGACATTACGAAAACTTGTGGGAATGCATCATAGCTCAAAGAAACCATTATATTCCAATATCAATCTCGCAATGTCGTTCTCACGAGGCTAGGGTAGGCCGCGACATCCAAAGTACAGAGCCGAAAAATTCCGACTGCTCGGGATTTGAACCCGAGTGACCCGAGTCACCTGAAGTGCAAGCCGAGCATGCTACCGCTAAGCCAAGGTGACTTCTAGAGACAGATGAAAATGAAGGTTGAGGAATGAAGCATTGATCTTTATGAGGAAGAAGAAGGTTAATTTATTTGAAGATGAAATTGGAGTTAGTGAAAATAAAGGTTGAGGAAATAAGAGTCAAGGAAAACAAATTTTTACCATTACTTGTTGTTTGATCATGATAATGTTTGATACTGTTTTGTAAGGTTTGAGTATGAATGCACAAGCAAGACGAGTTTTCTTAGAGAGATGATAAGATATAATTACATAATATGTAAGAGATTTGAAAAAGCCTTTAGAAGAGCTACTTTTAATATCTTACATACAGGAAAATATTGTAAATACTAGCTACTAATTTTTTTTGTAAAGATCTTTACTACTGCTATATTGATGGTAAGTATTATTTCTGATCTATTCTACAGTTTAACTCGAGTATTACATACTTACAGCCATACTGCTGGAGAAAGGGAACCTTTCAGTCTTGCCTCGGCCTCAATGAAACTAAACTACAAGAAAGTGCAAGTTAGGGTTAAAGATAGTGCCAAAGGCGAAAGCCAGAATTTATGTACCTAGATATTTGGATACAGATACTCACATATTTTCTTCGGTTTCATCACATGTTTAGGGGAGAGGGAGAGAAAGAGTTGCTTCCGATCACTTGCATGCTCTGTTTAAAAAAATCAAAGGAGGTAAAACAGCATGCAGCAAACAATGAAATCACTCATGCAAACACAGAAGAGTAACAAGGCAAAGAGTAATGCAATTAGGTATGATGAATAACTGAATAAGTACCTATTGAAGAAGAAATAAATGCAATCTGTTTATAAAATGGTTATTAACAAGTCTTTACAAGAGTTTACAAAATTCGCCTTCAAGATTCTAATGAAATTTTTATAAATAGTGGAAATTATTGTGACTCTTCTTGTCCATCGATGAAAAGATACCTAACTACAATGAAGAAATATAAGTAATCAAAAGGATGTATTATACATATCTTTGACAAAAAAGCTGGGCAGTGAAACTGAACACAGTGAACAATATCCTAGGGTTCCTTTTCCAAGGTGGAAAAACGCTTTTCATTTTATCATTGATCACTATATATCACTATTGATCTAAAATAACTATGTGTACATAATTCACCAATTTTGAACTGTACAGTTGGATCAAGATCAATTTTTTTCTCCTATTTTTTATGAAAATTATTGAAAAGCGTCTATCTGTCTCCCCTACCATCACGTCGTCTCCATGGCAACGAGCATTCGGCCACAGTCGGAACGTTTCGGTAATCTCCGCCAGTTCCCGATCCACTCCGAACGAGAGACGAAGTTGCCCTCTTCAGTCCGGGAAGAGAGAGGATGGAGAGTTTCATTGGCGAGTCATTGGGGGGCGTTGAATCTTGCTCGGCTTTAATTTTTTTGGGGGGACAGAAGAAGGAAGAGACGTGGGGGAAAGAAAAACAAAAGAAAGACACACAAAAATCGAGTCAACGTTTTGTAAACAAAATATAACGGTTTTTCAAGCTGCCTCAAACACTTTTGAGCCCAACATTAATTTGCAGGGTAAATAACCCTGGCACACGGGAGAGCTAATTTTATTTTCGTTTAGAATTACTTCAGAATTATTATTGTTACAGAACTCACACTAAATTTCATGCCATAAAGCTCTCCTGCGTGCCTTGAGAATTACATAATCATACGTAAAATATACAATAATACCGATTATAGTTGAATTATTCAATCAAACAGAGAATTTTACAACCAATCTGTCTTCAAAGATATTTTTGGTTGTAAGAAAAAAAAAGTTGGATGCCTTGTTTGGAAATTTATGTACACATGGTCAAACAAACACACAGAACATGCTCAAGGTTGTCCCACCTGATCTGGTAGAAAATTTTACTGGCTGACCACTTACCGAAAGTATCTATTCGATAGCAAAAGGTTTTTTCTCCTTCAATAGTGTGAGTGTACCGAATTAGGCTTACAGCATTGATAGTCTCCGTCCAAATGAATAAACGCAGTATTGAAATACTTTTTTACAAAACGATTTTAACACGTTGATATTCGGACAAAATTTCCCATAGTTTCTTCACTGTCCTGTCACTCTTTGAAGAATGACACTTCAATGTCATCCTAAGAAGCATGGAACACGGAGGACAGGCACTGTCACCCTTATAAGCGTTACACGGATACGAACGTGCTAAAAAAGACTGCGCCAGTTACTACGTAAGTTTGAAAAAAAAAAAAAAAAAATATGTACCAACCAAACTATTCGTTTTATCTTTTCAGAAGTTAACAATTTCAACAATTTTCTGCTCCAAAAAAGCACAATCCTGAACAGTATTTTTTTTTGAATGCCAGAAAAAAGCAATCACTGCTTAGCCAATTTAAGGTTCATCAAAAATTGAACCCAATCTACGCAAGTTTAGCTCATGCCTGACACACGTTTATAAAACACAGTTACACTGGGATGCCCGTATGCTGGGTGGGACTCATTCAAAACTGTGATATTTGCAGGCTCACCCAGGCTTGGGTTAGTCTTGTGCCACTTGTGGCTGCTTTTACTTGTTTTTTATATCGTATTTGTGTTGATCACTTTCGTGATGTCACAACTACTCAAACTCGCTTTACTAAATTTACGTTGAAACCCGGACTTGAACCACCGACCTCCAGGTTACAAGTCCGCCGCCTTATCGATTAAGCTACTGAGGTCGGTTACGGGTCCGAGGTATTTACATTTAGAATACTTGCTGGGGTCAACCCAGCAGAAATGCAAGGACCTCACCTTGGGAGGACCTCTTTTATGGGGGGAGTAACTGGCACGCCACATGAACTGTTCGGTTTTTATTTATTTATTGAAAAGTATTGTCCTTTTGTAAAGGGGATTTAATATATCCGAAAATGAGATCCAGCTGTAGCCATTTGCTCCTTACAACAACAACTTCAGAAAGGTTTTGAAGAGATTACTAGTAAAAGATCGTACATAGACAAATATGTATATGTGGTTCAGGATGAACCACATATACAAACTTGCATACAAATTAATCTAATCATATATAGTTGAAAATGTCAGAGTTTTCCCAATACGGTAGCAGCATGTTGTGCTTGAGTTGGGTTCAATTTACGACGGGCTCTAATGTTCATGATCCCACTCATAGAGGTATCTGATTGAGGTACTTACAGGAAGGATGGGCGGAGAAAGTGATGCCCCCTGCGGTCTCCCACTCAGAGCTTTTGTTCTCCTCCATATAGTCTGCCTCCAGCACCTCGTCTATGTAGTCTGAAATCGGGAAGCGTTTTGTCCTTATAATCACAAATAATATATGATTTTATTAAATTATTACACGAAAACTTCTTCCAACTCTTTATGAACTGGGAGGGTTCCTAACATTGAGGTTGCATTATATTACCCCTCTGGTTTGCGAGGGACAATCTTTGGCGGAGATACCATCCAGCTGTTGTGGTGCCTGTTATATGGCTAAGTCGCTTATTATGATCATCATTAACTTGAAAGAGCTGTGTCTCGCAATAACTTCAGAAAAGTTCCGACGATGGTTGATTTTACATGAGAACTTGTGGTTCAGGACAAGCCAACAAAATTTGGCTGGAGACCATTACTGTGGCTGGAGTTTTTGGCTGGAGATCCAGTTGTAGCCATTTACTGCTTACAACAACAACAACAAAAACAACTTCAGAAAGATTTTGAAGAGATTACTAGTAAAAGATCGCACATAGAAATATGTGGATCAGGACGAGCCAACTTTTCAACTTAAGTTGGTTACGCACTTGCACAACAACAGCTACAAGAAACAAGTAACGTTACAACACCAACATATCTAGCTGGGATTTTTTGAAAGATTTGAAAATGTTCATCGGCAGATGGATTGATTTTCAGTCTGTCCCGGGTCTGTCCCGGTAGCTCAGTAGTAAAGAGGCGTGACTCTGTGAATCCAAAGATTCCAGGGGTTGTGGGTTCTAAACCCAGCTGGGACATGACATGTTATCCTTCCATTTGGGATTTTTACCACATAATAATATGTCTTGAGCTTACTGCTGGAATAATAGAACTTTAATGTTTGTTTGAAGATTAAATCTAATACATTAGTTACATGATATCTTACTTACCCGATGTGAACTGTTTAGCTGAACCGTTTTGTTGGATGCCTGGAAAAGTCACATGGCTTTGTTTACTGCCATCCTGAAAACAGAGCATGTTTCTGAGAATTTTTATTTATTTTACTTTTCATTACTTTATTTACCTACATTACTTTTCAACAATTTTCATACAGAATTACCTAATTGTTTACATTTGATAGACCAAAATAACAGTATAAATAGGGCGACTTCATTGTTATCAAAAACCAATGTCACATAGATAAATAATAAAGAAGCTGGAAAAAATGACGATGACCTTTGAGTGAAAATACGCAAAATGCAGAATGTTTGCTTCAATATATTTTCTTTTTTAATAGAAATGTAGGACAAAAATCTTTTAAATACACCCAGGGTTACTCCAGCCTGGGGTGTGCAATATCCACACACTAAAAACCCACCTTTCCTGATAACATACCGCACTTGGAACCGAATATCTTCATTACTTCAAGTGCTTCAATATTAGTATTTTAAACTATACTTGTATTTGACTTGAGTTTTCATGAGCCCATCCAAAAACAGACCCAGCGCAACGTAGCTTCAACATACCTTCTTCAATCGTTTGCTTCTCCTATGAAGGTGTATTCTGTAACCCATAACACGTCGAGACATGTTGACACAAACCTTTTAGTTGAACATGAACCCATCCAAAAACAGACACAGCCCAATCTAGCTTCAACATACCTTGTTCAATCGTTTGCTTCTCCTATGAAGATGTATTCTGTACCCCATAACACGTCGAGACATGTTGACACAAACCTTTTAGTTGATTATGGACACAGCCCAATGTAGATTCAACATACCTTGTTCAATCGTTTGCTTCTCCTATGATGGTGTCTTCGGTCTACCATAAGCCGTCGACACATGTTGACATGGACCTTGTAATTGACTTGGGTTGTCAGGTCCCGGTCATCCACTGTATGACGGGAGTAGCTGAGCCGACGATGCTGGGACAGAAGAGGTGGATTATTCTTTTATTATTCCTACCCAGCTCACTATCTTGATCGATTGTCTGTCCCGGTAGCTCAGTGGTAAAGGCGGCACTCTGTGAATCCAGAGATTCCAGAAGTCGTGGGTTCTAAACCCAGCCGGGACATGACAAGTTATCCTCCCATTGGGATTTTCCAGCTTACTGCTGGAATGGGACTTTAATTGTCCTATTCGGGCAGTATAAATAAGGCGATATTGTTATTATTATATAATTGTAAGGAGTAGTATAAAAAACCAGTACAAATATATTTAAGGTGGAAAATTGAATAGCTCCGTAACCGTAGGTCGTGGGTTCGTTTTTTTGGTGTCAATTGATTCTCCTTATCATTTTTTTTCTTTTGCCCCATCTCGAAGCCTCCTACCCCCAAATGTTTTTTTTACTAAGGGGTTGGAATCTTCGATGAGACCTCAAAGGAACTATTTCTTTGGGGAGTGTGGGATTGATATCATGGCACGCGGATATCCGAACCCACTAGAACCCTTCCTCTTACACCTCACCTCACGTTTATGACCCTGGAACCGTATGACATTAATTTGGGGCCGTGCATTACATAAAGTTAAAGTAAAATAAGCTTCTGTCACTGAAGTAGTGCAACGTCCAGCGAGGCAAAAACTTTATTGTTAATTAACCGACCTCAGCAGCTCGATTATTAATATACAAATTCGATCAAGTTTTATTTACAGTAAGATTATATACATACAAGGAATATTTTTTACAATTATAGAAAAAAAAAAAATATCAAGGGTGGTGCTAATGCCAACGGCATTCTTTTGATCGATAAGGCGGCCGACTTGTAACCTGGAGGTCGGTGGTTCAAGTCACGGTTTCAGCGTAGATATCGTAAAGCAAGTTTGAGTAGTTGTGATATCACGAGGGTGATTAACACAAATGTGATAACTTTTTAATTAACAACAAATATATTTTTGTTAATTATTGTGCACTGGTAGTCAAGTGGATAACGCGCTAGTCTGGTAATCCAGGTAGCGTAGGGATCCGTTGGTTCTAGTCAAGTGGATAACGCGCTAGTCTGGTAATCCAGGTAGCGTAGGGATCCGTTGGTTCGAATCCCACCCAGTGCATGAATTTTTCTTCATTAATTTGAGTTTGTGACCACATAATAATAAGATTCTGAGGGTTAGTTGATAAAAAACGCTTGGAGCATTAACCTCGCCTGGTGGTTGTCTTCCACTATAGAGTGTTATTAATTTATTATTATTATTAACAAGCGGGCTGTCGCTACCTACCAAATTTCAGCTTCCTAGGACTTACGGTTTGGGCTGTAGAGCGATGATCAGTGAGTGGTCAGTCAGTGACTTTGACATTTATTATTATTAATTAACCCAAATAAAGGAAGCTTACCCTCTTGGGTGGCATGCAGAGCTCTTCAGAGAGGAGGTGGTGGATTTTGGCGTCCGTCAAGTCCTTCTTGGAAGGGTTGTAGTCCAGCTCCTGTAGGTCTATGTTCCAGGTGCTGGTGTTGTCCAGCTGCGTCAGGCTGGAACTGAAGAGGACATGTTTAGTTTTGAAGATCCTCTTAAATTCAAGACATAAAGGGGACATTATTACGTTACCATAAAATGTTACTTTTTTTCTCTCTTCAAAAATATAAGTTTGGAAGAGAATGCCGTTGGCATCAGCACCGCCCTTGATCAAGTTTTGTTCTATTAATCTCATTTTCTATGTATTGTATATATTCTATGTAAATAAAACTTGATCCAATATGTTTAATAATAAGTATTTCATAGTCGTAGCCATGAAATAGGAGCTACTGTAGACGCTTGTGGTCTGTGTTTTAGCTAGCCCATCCCGTAGTATGCCTCCCCTCTGATGGGCAAAAAGTGACACAATACTTCCCATTTGGCATTTAGCAGCTACTGTAGACGCTTAAGGTCTGTGTTGTAGCTTGTCCATCTATCCCGTCGAATGCCTACCTTCTGATGGGCAAGCAGTGATACAATACTCCCATCTAGGCGCTGGGTCAATACGAGCTCACCGGAAGGTATACCTTACAAACAAATGTAACCATATTTTGAATACAAATTTTTGTCGGGTCTTGGATTCGAACTTGGGACCTTTCATAGGACAAGCGATTATTTCACCACTGAGCTAATTGTGCTCTCATTTATACTTATAATTTCAATCAATACCTACTAATTTCTGACAAAAGAACATGTGAGGTTGGCACATTCGGTTTCTCTTCTATCCAGTTCTCTTATGTCCAATTATCCACGTTCGACCGTAATGGCATCAAAGCAACGACTGATTTATGGTAATTCAAGCATTTGACCAAGAATAATGCCACCTAAACAAAGAGTGGATCATGGTATTCTATCTTTAAGATCATTCTAATCTAGCCAGGCACGCGCCGGTATGGCAGCATAAAGTCCTGCTAGATTTGTAAAAATTTAAGCATCAAAATTTCAAGTCAAAATTCTAGGAAGACATGACATCCAAAGAAGGCGTTTCAAGGACAAGCTCAATAAGGAGATGAGTGGAGAAAAACTGATTTTTTTCTAAATAAAAGGCAAAAATCTTTGCGAAATAATATTATAATCTTTAAGATCAGGACCGGACTTACCTCCCGTTCAAATGCCCCGTGGCTGTGTAGTTGCGGAAAATAGCACTCATCGAGTCCGTGCCTGTAATGCTGCTCCCCCCGATGGTGGACGCATTCCGCCGCATGAACTCCATTGCGTCCTTCATCGCCAGCTTCGAATAGGTCTCGAGAATTTTCGGCTCCGCCCCTTTCTGGTTGCGACACAGATAGGGGCGGATGAACTGGTTGTCGAACCGCTTGAATTTGTCGCGAATGTGATGGTTGCCATGACGACCGAGAATGTCTTCCACGCCCGCCATCACGTGATCCATCAGCTGGAGAAAAGGGGAGGAGCTTGAGTTATTCAGATAAAGGTATGTAATAACGGAATTTACAAAGAGCTATTCAGATAAAGGTATTTGTTAAACAGATTCAAGCTTACATAGATTATCAGTGTTTAAAAAGTTCAGCAGTATCCCAATTAATTTGAAAAAAAAACACCGAAATAATCTTATGAGCGCCTGGTATCTGCCAAGTATGCAATGTGCAATATCAGATACAGTAATGTTTTGGTTATATCGAAACAGTATGGGATATCATTTTGGAAATATAGTGGATCACAATGAGAGAACTAAATGGACTAGAATTTTTTCCTCTTATATCCAGGTTTTTCTTAATAATTTTCCCTTATGGAGTTTATTTTCCCTCATGGAGTGGTAAAAAATAAATGTTCTGAATTTAGATAATTACAAAAATTTAATCTAAATAGGTGTCAGTTTTACAGTTTTAACGAAGATTTTTCGTTTTAATTTATCTATCAAAAATTTCAGAATTCATTTTTGGCAAAAATCCGTTTCTAAAGCATTTTTAACCCACTTACTCTTTCGTGTATTCTCTCATTCATAGTTGGCTTTCTTCTCTCCGCCGTTTTTACATTTAGAATTTTCACTAAAGGCTTTATGGTGATTCCCTGTGAAATATAAGAATTAGAGTTAGTTATATATGACATATATTACAGTCATAATTAATATAATTATCCGTTATCCATACGTCGAAAATAGTCAAAATCTTAATATACAGGGTGTCCCACCAAACTTGGACACCTCAAATTACTCGGCCCCTGAAAGAGTTTTTGAAAAATAAAAAATCCTAGGGTACATGGTCTAATTATGCGGTTTCAGTAATGAAACTTTTTTTATACAGGGTGGTTCAAAAGTCAGAAATTGAGGTGTCAACTTTCGATTTTTAAATGGATCGACCTGAATTTTATTTGATAATTTTACTTCTAAATGGTTACTAAGTACTTTTTTAAACAAAAATTTTACATACAGGGTGGTTTTTTTTCGACCAATTTTTTTTCTAAATCTCGAATAACTCAAGTTTGTTTAATTTTTTCGATAACAAGAATAGAGAGTGTTTGTGTAATGAAAACACGCACTTTCAATTGGCATCAAATTTTTTTATACAGGGTGGTTCACAAGAGAAATAATGACTTGATTTTTTTTAAAACTGAGATTTTTTAATTTTTTATTTGGGTTTAATAATTCTAACCTAATTTTACACATTTTTTGTTAGTCATATCGAAAACCAAAACTAAAGTGTTGTACAGGGTGAGACATAATTTTTTTGTGACACCCTGTATATGGGCAGTCAAAGAGACGTAAAATTAATTATAAAAACTAAATGTGCAAGAAAAACTTCGATTTTTAATTATATAAAAAAGTTATGATGTTTTAACTAATATTGTCACATGGACCACCCTGTAGATATTCTCTTAAACTATCATGTGGGTACTCGAGGTTGTATAAAATTCAACGAAGACTTCGAATCGTAGAGAAAAACAAGTAAAAAACACGAATTTTGAAGCCATTTTCAATTTAGTGTACACACTGAATGATTTTAAAACTAGAAATAAAAAGTAGGTAGGTGTAGACACAAAATTGAAAATGGATTTTTGAATTCATTTTTTTCTTTCAGATTTGGACTCCTCGTTGAATTTTAGACAATTTCGACTACCCATATGATGTTTTAAGAAAATATCTACAGGGTGGTCCATGTGACAATATTAGTTAAAACACCATAACTTTTTTATATAATTAAAAATCGAAGTTTTTCTTGCACATTTAGTTTTATATTTAATTTTACGTCTCTTTGACTGCCCATATACAGGGTGTCACAAAAAAATTATGTCTCACCCTGTACAACACTTTAGTTTTGTTTTTCGATATGACTAACAAAAAATGTGTAAAACTAAGTTAGAATTATTAATCCTAAATAAAAAATTAAAAAAACTCAGTTTTAAAAAAAAATCAAGTCATTATTTCACTTGTGAACCACCCTGTATAAAAAAATTTGATGCCAATTGAAAGTGCGTGTTTTCATTACACAAACACTCTGTATTCTTGTTATCGAAAAAATTAAACAAACTTGAGTTATTCGAGATTTAGAAAAAAAATTGGTCGAAAAAAAACCACCCTGTATGTAAAATTATTGTTTAAAAAAGTACTTAGTAACGATTTAGAAGTAAAATTATCAAATAAAATTCAGGTCGATCTATTTAAAAATCGAAAGTTGACACCTCAATTTCTGACTTTTGAACCACCCTGTATAAAAAAAGTTTCATGACTGAAACCGCATAATTAGACCATGTACCCTAGGATTTTTTATTTTTCAAAAACTCTTTCAGGGGCCGAGTAATTTGAGGTGTCCAAGTTTGGTGGGACACCCTGTATAAATGTCAAAGTCACTGACTGACTGACTGATCATCGCTCTACAGCCCAAACCGTAATACCTAGAGAGCTGAAATTTCGACACAACACTCCTTGCATACTGAATACGTGCAATAAGAAAGGATTTTGCAAAAGTCCAAATCGTTCCATAGATAGAGCCCTAAAAGTGCACTTTTAGATCGTGGCGGAGCACGGGTTAACTGCTAGTATATGTATACAATGAAACTCTAATTCCACCTATCACAGCGCACCATACCTTTGATATTTTTAGAATATGCTAATGTTCGTATTTTTGTAACGTTGGTTTGGCAACGATGAAGATTTTTGTAAATTTAGTTTGGCAAGGATGTAATTTTAGGAACTTCTTCTAGTTCACAGGGCAAATACGTACATAAATGACTTCTACAGCATTTTTAATTAATTTAATTTTTAATTAATATTAATTAAGATAAGGTATTGTTTTTCAGCTAATGTATCAAGTGATACCAAAGTTTGGTAACCAAATATCTTCCCAATCTTAGTTCAAATAGGTATTAATAAGTAAAAGTAAAGTAAAGTAAAATTATCATATTTCTGTTATCACTTTCGTGATATCACAACTACTCAAACTCGCTTTACTAAATATTTGCTGAACTTGGGACTTGAACCACCGACCTCCAGGTTACAAGTCCGCGGCCCTATCGATCAAGCTACTGAGGTATTAGACTGCTTTTAAGTAAGACTGCTTTTAAGGTGAAAAAATAATCCCCACCCGAGAAATAATATTCGAATGCTTAACCCATAACTACCCACTGGGTCCTTGTGTTTCCAGAGAGGAAAACCTACAACGGACCACTCACTTGCAAGAACGGACCACTCACTTGGAAGAACGGACCACTCACTTGGAAGAACACAGTGAAGTAGATCACAGCTATCGTAGTCGTCACGAACATTGGCTGCAACTTGACGTACTTGGGATCGATGAGGAGAACCAGTGCGAA
Source organism: Bactericera cockerelli (assembly GCA_024516035.1). Taxonomy (NCBI): domain Eukaryota; kingdom Metazoa; phylum Arthropoda; class Insecta; order Hemiptera; family Triozidae; genus Bactericera; species Bactericera cockerelli. The sequence continues at coordinate 10,733,533 of CM044963.1, read as the reverse complement.
CGCGACGGCCCCTCGCAGCCCCCCGTAGCACATGACGAATTTGTCCACCCGGGTCAACTTGTATATCCGGAACTGATTGACCACAGCCGTCAGTAGGATTACACCTAGGGAGGACAGAAAATAGTGTGCATTTAAATTAAGGTCATCGAAAATAGTGAAGTAGTCAAATGGTTAACGTGCTAGTCTGGTAATCCAGTTAGCGTAGGGATCCGTTGGTTCGAATCCCACCCAGTGCATGAATTTTTCCTCATCAATTTGAGTTTTTGACCACATATTAATAAGACTGACGGTTAAGTGGTAGAAAATGCTTTACGAATTAACCTCGCCTATTGGTTAACTTCCACTAAAAAGTATTATTATTATCATATTTTTTCCAGCCAGAAACATTATTGGCTACTGAAAAACAACTCACAAAAGTATTATTATTAAAATTGAAGTTTTCGAACAGATAATACACAAACATTCATCAACTATTTATATTCTGTTCAAGTCCTAAAATAGAACTAACACCTTGAACTGCAAATTTCCAAACCGGCTTGAACCAAAAAATTCAATTGTTCAAATTGTATTTTTTTTAAACATCCTCCTCTGGTTTGTGGCAACAACCTTAGGTCAAGTCAATGACTTGTGCATGTTAACTTGTAAGATTTCCCTCTGTGTGTAAGATTTAAAGCATATCAGATTTAAGACCTAGGAAATATGTACAATTGTACAATGTACATAGACAAAAGTAAGGTCAAAATAATGCATGATACAATACCTACATCACCTATCCTTAATATAATTTTTTTTTTTTTTTTTTTTTTTTTTTTAACATTTTTCCAGTTGTAATCTCTTTATTAAATTAAATCATAGTACAAAAGCCTCATCAAGACCTTGGTTCACAGGCAACGTACCAAGTATGGCCGCCGCATTGCCTCTTTGGACGGCCATGGCGAGTCTTTGTTTAAAATAAAAAGCTGATTTTATGTCGCCTGTGACTTCAATCAAGCGTCGTCCTACATCTTTGACAAAGAGTTCCACGGATGCTCCCCACGGGCCGAGGGTTTCGAAGGCCAGGGGAATGAAAAGGAAATTCTGCATCGTGATGTTTCCGTACTTGCTTCTCTTCCTCTGACTCGCCTCTTCCGCAGCAGAACCTTTTGTGTGGCTTGTTTTGGATATATATGATGGAGCAAGCGTGTCCACACATGTACAATCCCACACCAGGCTTTTCCCATTTTTCCACGGCACAAGTGTGATTCCGTCCGGTCTCTTACCATCACTCCGTGACAAACCGACTGGTTCTAGTGTTGCCGGGACATGAATAGATGTGAGAGCACGATGTACGATATTGTTCAGTTCGGAGTGGCGCGGAAACCTTCCTTTACTCTTTGTACAACTCAGTCCATGTAAACCATTTTCTTCTACCATTGTTCCACATTCACATCGATGCTTTTTCACAATAGAACAGCCCAAACGTAATGCGACACAAGTTCTAAAAGTGATGTTGTCCATGTATGTACCAATATTCCTTGAAGGGAAAGCGTGGAGCCAAACACCAGATTCTTTTGATTGTAGTGCCAAGAAACGAGCTTTGTCAACTAGGGTACCAAACTCACATTTTTGTTGAATACATTTCTCTATGTTTATGGTATCCCAACTCTTTTGGACACTTGGTTCTTCAGGGATGATGTCACCATGGTCTACTTGCCAGCAACCTAGAGCCTCTTCTAGTAGTGTGATTTCAGTACCATGATCCATGAATGATAGGATTTGTGAGACCATGGGCTGAACACCATAGGCAGAGCTCAAGAAAGCGGGTAGTGCTAAGTCATCAATCCTGCGAAGACCGAGACCTCCCTGGGCTATAGGCAGAGTGGCCTGGTTCCACTGAGTTTCATTGAGTGACGTGTTCAAGATGGATTCTAGAGATTCATGAAGCATTTTGTCAATTGAAGAGATTGTATCTTGGAACTTCCAGAATGGTGCAGTGCGAAGTAGGTACGTCAGCTTGGGTACTAGAAGACAATTCCTGAGCAAAGTGTAGCTAGTATGCATGTCTAATTCCTCAAGACGCTGAATTAACAACGTTAATCTGTCAATTTTGTCTTGAACAAAATTTGAAAAACCGCTTTCAAAAAGTGGACATCCTAACAAATTCAACTCAAATCTTTTCACAAGGCAAATACCGGGTGCTAGTGACAGGAGACGATTAACATCATCATTATTAGAGTCATTTGCCAGGAATAGCTCACATTTAGCCGGATTAACTCTTAGTCCCATGCTATTTGCCAGGTTTGACAACTTCAAGAAGTCATCTACAACAACAGCTGAATTATCTCCAAGGGTCACATCATCTAAATACCACGTATTGAGTTCTGAGTTCATTGACTGAGCAATGGTATGAACAGCCAAACTGAACAGGAGAGGACCACAAGGATCACCTTGTTGACATCCCGTGGTAGATGGAATGACGTCAGAGCCGTAGAAAAGGAAAGATGGTTCTCTGTAGCATTGAAAGAGAAATGGAAATATCTCTGGCATTTTTTTTTAAGTTGGTCCAACATCACATCTCTGGAAACACAGTTGAAGGCGTTCGTAAAATCGATTTTCAAGAGAATTTTGTCTTTGTTTTCAGGGCGAGTTAAGTATGTTCTGACAGAATGGACAAGTGCCTCACAACCCTGTTTCACACCAACCCCCAATTGATTTGGTACAAAGTACTGGTATAGGCTTGCTTGTGCCCGTTGACTTGCTAGTTTGGAAACTAGTCTTCTAAAAACATTTCCAACGGCAATGGGTCGTATTCCTCCATCTTTTTTAAGAAAGGAACACAGTGACGCGCCATAGAGGAGAGGACACACCTGTTCATTTACCTTGCCGTTCAGCATAAAATTGGAAAGGTCGGTGAGAGCAGCTAAAACCCGTTTCCCAGCTTCTCCTGCTGAAACAGAAATGACGTCCTTCAAAAATTGAGGACGAAACCCGTCCACTCCTCCAGCTGATCCACTAGGAAATGACAAGATGGCCTTGAGCACGTCCCTTTCGGTCACCACCTCACAGGAAACTGATCATCAGGGGCATCCGGGAAATCCAAATTTTCACTCGGAGCAGGGTGTTTTTCTTTGAGTTTCTCGAATGTGGCGGCATCATGAGGAGCGAGAACATCATCAGAGCTCAAAACTCGAATGGCACCCTTGATGTCAAAATCGTCTACTTTGGCTTGAACAATATGTGTCAGAGAAGAGAGTGAAGGCTTTTTTTTCGCTTTGACTGTCAGGCTAAAGGACGTTATGTTTTCCTTGATTTTGGTTGTCAGGGACTTTTTCTTGTCATCATTGGCACTCAACACGATGAAAGAGAAAAGAAAAAGATGTGTCCAAGTCTCGAGTGTATTCTTCTGTATGCAGCCTTTAATGACAGAGCAGAGCTTGTCAGCTACCTGAAAGCGTGCGCTTTTTGGAATTCTCCTTAGAACGCGGACATTTGCTTTAGCGTCACACAACTGTTTTTTCAGGAACTCGACAGGAGTGGCTACATTTTGTTCATTTCCGTTGGCCGCATGATCCGGGTGTTTCTGAGCTATGTGAGTTTCAAGTCTTTTCCTGTATTTGAAAGTTCTGTTGGGGCTGTAAGGACAAGGCACTCGCTCCGGTTGTGACATCGTTATATGGTTGAAGAAAATGGACAGAGTTCTTCCATACTAAGAATTTTGAATAAAAGGTGTGATTATATAAAATGTAGTTTGTATCAGATCTACTTATCTCATTAAAAAGGTTTTGATTCACAGTATAGGGGGGTACTTATAAGTTTCAAGTTATATATCAAAGAATTTTCAAAGTTCAGGAGCTTCGATTTTCGATGTAGCTCGTTCGACTTTAAGTTGGCTTAATTATGTATAAAATCCATTTAGATTCATTCATTCATAATGGACGCAGCTTCAAAATGGCTGAAACAAATGACTCCAAATTTGGCACATAGTTTCCTTTGGGTATGTATGTGCTTTTTAAGGATTTCTAAAACTCCAAATAATACCCACGGGCAAAAAACTTAACGGTAACGAAGTGCCGGGTCTCACCTATATTCTAGGTGAAACCTGCCAATTGAAAATCCTGGGCCTAGTGCGCGAACAAGACGGAGGCCTGTACCCTGGACTCTGGGGTAGAGTACAAGTACCACGTAAAATAATGTCATCACGTTATTGAATGCAAGCGGCCACAACGGAGTCCTGAAAATCGTCTATATAAATCTGTAGGAACCAGGGTTTGGGGTCGAGGGTGTAGGGCTGTAGGGTATAGGCCAGGGTCCTCGTTGTGGCCGCCTACCTAGAATATACACTGGAGGGCACAACTAGAGGAACGCAAGCTGTTTTCCACATAATTTACCATACATTTTTTTCTATCACTACCGAATGGAATCACCCTGTTTACACGAACAACTGTTGGGTACCAGTTGAGCTAATTGAAAACGACGTAGATTTATGTATTCCAATGTAGTTGGAACCATGTTGGTTGTCAGGAGGAGTGTTTCACTTGCAAATATATTCTTCTTTGTAACACAATATTCTTTATATTATCAACTTTATAAGAAACTTTTTATTTGATAAATTAATTAATTATATAATTACCAATAAATGAGATTTTAAAACAGCTACTACTTTAGTCCCACGCAGCAGTGTAGAAAAAACATTTGTAAAATTGTAATTGTAACTGTATTTTTAAAAGTCATCATGGATTTTCTTTTTCTGTCTATGTTTTTTATAGTTTTCTCACGAACATCCTCGTCGCAAGATTTTATCAATGATAGTATGTGTAATATCAACGACAAATATTTTAAGCGGGATGCTTATAATGCTACTATCAAGGTGGGAAACCCTCCAAAAGAAATTAACATTGCCAAGTATTACAGCGTGAGGGAACTGCAAGAACTCTTCAGAGATTTATCCGAAAACTACTATAAGATATTTAATTTCATATCACTTGGAAATAAAAAGGGTGCTAAATGTTACCCAATCTGGGCAGTTCAGATCAGCCGCGATGTTGGTGAGGATAGGCCGATAAAGAAACCCATGTTCAAGTTTGTGGCAAACATTCGTGGAGATCACACTGTGGGATACGGCTTGATGGTAGTTCTTTTTTACCTATTTGTATACACCTTTTCTTTATATTATAAAGTTGAAAAAAGCCACTTTAATATAATAGAAGATAGATACATAAATAGATTACAAACAACATTATAAACTATGAAGTATAACTTGAAAATATAGGTACCTACTACCTATACAAAAACAAAAAAGATAAATAGAAGAAAAGACTCACACTGACACACGCACTTAGATAAATACAAACTCACTCAGACGAATAAATACACACACACACATAAACACATCATACACACGAAAACGAGTAGCTAATATTTTGTTTTAAATTTTAGACAGATACACACAACCACGCACACATTTATTTATATTTACAAAAAATGTTTATATTTAAAAAAAAAAATGTTCGTATTTTTTTAAAATATTTTTTAGGTATATTTAAAAAGAACTGTTTATATAAAAAAAAAATTGATTAAAATTTTTAATCGATTACCTATACAATATCCATTCTCCAGGTATCACTCATACAATACCTTCTGTACAGTGATGGACATGATACGCGCATCACTCAAATGCTAGATAATATTGACATATGGATTGTGCCAAACATCAACCTGTTTGGCTCCAAAATTTCTTCTGAAGGTCAAATGCGCTCAATCTACGAGACAACAACTGGCCTTGACGAGGATTTTCCACGCAAGAATTGGAATAAAAAACGGTGAGAAAGTCGGCAGTACGTAGAATTGTATACATAGGAATGGGTGTCGAACGCTGTCGATTATTAAAGCAATCAGTAGATTTATTTACAGGTGTGGTGAAATACCTAGTAGTAGTATACTGTAGGATATGACTCGAGTGTACATCAGTAGGGGTTTTTTTTTATTGGCATTGGTCATTCTGCTTATCATGGGAATTTGCCATACAGCCAATCAGTAGGGTTAGGTTAAATACATGCAGAACTTTCTGCACTCAAATAGAATGTTAAACGTGGATTCAAAATTCACCACCATGTCTCTTGCCATTTTCTCGATTTACAATGTTGATCAACACTATTTTTCTGCAAATCCCGCATTCGCAAACACATTTTGATAGAACGCGATTTCACAGTTGAATTTAAGTGAATCCGAGATTGGGCTGAACCGAGATTTCACGAAACCTCGGTTTTGTGTTCTTTAAAAGCACCGGTCATTAGTGAGAAATCAGTCCAAAGAGAGAATAAGTGCCTGGTTAATTCTCTTTTACAGGGTTCTAAAATTTGAAACTAGCATTCTGACCAACTTTATCAAAGACAACCCTTTCGTTCTCTCTGGGAATCTACAAGGCGAGGCCATTGTTGCCAGTTATCCCTTGGATTATTTTCCCGACATGGGTCCTCACCATCAAGGTTCAGGCAAGACCCTGGACGATGACATATTTGAGAAGTTGGCACTGGAATATGCTCAAAACAACTTCATGATGGCATCCGGCAATGCGTGCAATCAATCATTCAAACATGGAATAACCAACGGGTACAAATGGAAAAATATTCGAGGCGGTAAGTTTTTTGTTGTTCTACGTTGTCATCTCTAGATTTAAGATCATTTTGAGACAAGAGGATTTACCCTATATTCTTCATCATCATAGTGTGGCGTCATCGTGATCGATGGTAGCCACACAGTGGAGGAATGACTCAGCAGTCAGCACTTCTACCACTGTCTTTACAAGGAAGCTAATAATTGACAAGGGCCCGCAGAACCAAGCCAATGCTGGTCTACTCCCTGTTTATAGTCCCCCAGCCAGACCTTCATTCTTAGAAAACTTATAAATCAGCTACTTGTACCTATGTAGTGTCAAAACTCAAACAGGTGTATGTACGAATTAAATATGACTTTAAGTAAAATCAGGCTAGAATTAATGAACGACGCTAAAGCGGAGACTGTTACTATAGTGTGGTTATTACCATGGTAATAGCCTAGCACATGACTAAAATCAGATACTATAGTAACAGTGTTCATCATAACAGAATTCATTAATCCGGGCCTTAATGCCCCACTACTCAGTGGTAAAGGCGTCACTCTGTGAATCCAGAGATTCCAGAGGTCGTGGGTTCGAAACCCAACCGGGACATGATAAGTTATCCTCCCATTTGGGATTTTTACGACATAATAATATGTCTTGGGCTTACTGCTGGAATAATAGGACTTTAATAGTCCTTATCGGGCAGTATAAATAAGGCGATATTATTATTATTATACTGGTTCTTCCTCAGGAATGCAAGACTTCAATTATTTCCACTCAAACTGCTTCGAGCTGACTTTCCATCTGAGTTGTTGCAAATACCCCGACAGCTCTGATCTTCCCCTCTACTGGAACGCCAACCTGGAATCTATGCTGAGGTTCATAGAAAGCACGCGGCGAGGTGTCTACGGCGTAGTGACGGACGACTGGACGAAGACGCCAATTGAAAACGCCACCATCACAGTAGCAGGAAAGGGCAAAGTAGTTACCGTGACGCAACATGGAGAATACTGGAGGCTTCTGAATCTTGGCGTTTATAATGTGACAGCAAGTGCCCCGGGATTCGAAAGTCAGACAGCAAGCATAGATGTGAACTCAACGCATCTTTATGTGCACCATGATTTTATTCTAAAATTAAAACCGAGAAAAAGGATCAGATTTCCATGTTTACATCAGTAAATAAGGATCAGTGGGATTGAGTGTGAAGATGTCAATAGTGTGAGGACGTCAAAAAAAAAAAGAGAGAGAGAGAGAGAGAGAGAGGAGAGAGAGAGAGAGAGAGAGAGAGAGAGAGAGAGAGAGAGAGAGAGAGAGAGAGATAGCTGCTTGGTATAAAATGATAATTTTAAAATCTTTCTATCCTAACATTTGTTCATAGTCAGATGATGTACAGAATACAAAAAATTATGTCTTTTTGTATGCAACTTGGAATTTGAATAAAATCATCCGGATAACCTAATTCGTCCATTAAACGCCACTTTACACGCGACGAATTATTCAAGAAGATTTTTTTCTATTTTATGGCGCTCGCATTTATACTATAAAAGGAAGCCATAAAATATGCAAATCTGATAAAACCCTAATCTGGGAAGAGGATACACTTGAATTTGAAAACCCTTGAAAAGATTAGAAAAAGTGGATGGGAGACGAAGAAATGCAAATGGAAATTTCTCTTCTGATTGGAAAATTGAACGAGAAAAAGAACATAATTTCTATGAATTTTAAGTGGGAATTTAGTTTGGAAATTTTTGTCTCTTTTGAAATATTTTTTTTTTAAAGTCTACGGAGTTAGGGCTCCATTTTATTTCCACATACCTACTATACACTCCGTGACTCCGTGTCTGTGTGGGATGTTATGGTGTTGATAGGATTTGATATTGAACCCTTTGGACGCCCAGAACCAGTGTTCAGGGCTACTTCCATGTCTTTTGTGTGGTGTTCGACACATCCAAGAAGTTCGAATATAACCTTTACTATTCTCGGAAGTAATATTCACTCACCCAAGGTTCTATACAAACTGCAGAAGAAGATAGTGAGCACCACAAAGTCCACACATGTAATATTCACTCACCCAAGGTTCTATACAAGCTGCAGAAGAAAATAGAGAGCACCACAAAGGCTGTGTTCCACACATGTAATGTTCACTCACCCAAGGTTCTATACAAGCTGCAGAAGAAGATAGTGAGCACCACAAAGTCCACAGATGTAATATTCACTCACCCAAGGTTCTATACAAGCTGCAGAAGAAGATAGTAAGTACCACAAAGGCCGTGTTCCACACATGTAATATTCACTCATCCAAGGTTCTATACAAGCTGCAGAAGAAAATAGTGAGCACCACAAAGTCCACACATGTAATATTCACTCACTCAAGGTTCTATACAAGCTACAGAAGAAGATAGTGAGCACCACAAAGTCCACAGATGTAATATTCACTCACCCAAGGTTCTATACAAGCTGCAGAAGAAGATAGTGAGCACCACAAAGTCCACACATGTAATATTCACTCACCCAAGGTTCTATACAAGCTGCAGAAGAAGATAGTGAGCACCACAAAAGCCGTGTTCCACACATGTAATATTCACTCACCCAAGGTTCTATACAAGCTGCAGAAGAAGATAGTAAGCACCACAACAAAGTCCACACATGTAATATTCACTCACCCAAGGTTCTATACAAGCTGCAGAAGAAGATAGTGAGCACCACAAAAGCCGTGTTCCACACATGTAATATTCACTCACCCAAGGTTCTATACAAGCTGCAGAAGAAGATAGTAAGCACCACAACAAAGTCCACACATGTAATATTCACTCACCCAAGGTTCTATACAAGCTACAGAAGAAAATAGTGAGCACCACAATGTTCCGCACTTGTAATATGTAATATTCACTCACCCAAGGTTCTAGACAAGCTACAGAAGAAGATAGTGAGCACCACACATGTAATATTCACTCACCCAAGGTTCTATACAAGCTACAGAAGAAGATAGTGAGCACCACACATGTAATATTCACTCACCCAAGGTTCTAGACAAGCTACAGAAGAAGATAGTGAGCACCACACATGTAATATTCACTCACCCAAGGTTCTATACAAGCTACAGAAGAAGATAGTGAGCACCACACATGTAATATTCACTCACCCAAGGTTCTAGACAAGCTACAGAAGAAGATAGTGAGCACCACACATGTAATATTCACTCACCCAAGGTTCTAGACAAGCTACAGAAGAAGATAGTGAGCACCACACATGTAATATTCACTCACCCAAGGTTCTATACAAGCTGCAGAAGAAGACAGTGAGCACCACAAAGTTCCACATATTTAATGGTTAGACCATTTGGGAAAGAAATTGATTGGAATGACGGGTGATCCCGTTCCAATCATTTTCTTTACCAAAAAGTTGGTCTGGCCATTCAAAGAGGAAATGCTTCTTGCATCCTCGGTATAAAAATAAATAAAACATTCCTTGGAAAAAAAAAATAATAATAATAATATTCACTCACCCAAGGTTCTGTACAAGCTGCAGAAGAAGATAGTGAGCACCACAAAGGCTGTGTTCCACACATGCGTATCGCTGATGGTGGAGATGCCCAGGAACATGAAGATGATGGTCTCAGAGGAACTGGACAGCATTTTCATGGCGTACTTCACAGTGGTGTGGGATTTGTGACTGATGTTCTCCTCCACGTAGTTCTTCATGGTGATGCCGCAGAATGTGATGCTGAGAACAGAAGTCAACATCATAAAGGAATAAGCAATGGAGAACTCTTAGGGTGGAATTAATAGACGTTTTTGTAATACCTCTGTGGCGCTAAGTCACGGATTGCGTACTGTGTAAGATAGGGAAAACCGGAGCATAGATATGACTTTTGATATAGAATTTGTTTATTCTATCTATCTATATTCTATCATATTAAAGTGGTGTTTTTCAACTTTTTATATTTATTAATTCCGCCCTTAGTTTTTCAAAACCTGTCTCAAAAGAAACGAAACAATATGGCTAGTGTTATTACCTACGCTCTCACGAATGCTTTGAATGAAGTGTATGTCCTATAGTTCATGTTGAAATAAAATGATTCTTGAATAGTTTTGGTGAAGAAGAAGAATGAATTTGTTATTTTTTGGGTTAGTACACATATTGGGCGTCTCCCATGTCACTGATGTTAAGTAACCCTATCATCCTAATCCTTACATCCTTCTTATTCTTTACAAAATTCCTTTGATTCTTGAAATGTCAACTGAAGTAATATTCACGTGGTTCCGGTTGACACTTCCCATGCGAAAAGTCATAGTCGGAAAGGTTTTAGTTGGTAAGAGGTCAACATTATCTGGCGTGCTTCTGTGGATGGGTTTGCAGGGTTGAGTGTTTTTCATCTCTGAACATCTGTCGCAGAAATTGCCATTTATCCATGAGGATTTCCTTCGCCGTCATATGACATTTACATGAGTCGTATTTTTCTTTCTAACCAAATTTTTTTTCCTGGTTAGGTTTCTTCCAAATATTTCCATTTTATTCCAAGGTCATTCATAAAAGAAAAATGCGTTTGGTTACTTTTAAAGATAAACAATGGATTTAACCTATAAAAGAACTGGAAGCAAGAATTTTCTACTTCCACTTTGGTTAACTTTGGAAGTGGAAATTTTTCCTCTTCCAAAAGAAAAATGACTTGCTTCCAGTTTGGTTCATTTTATTCCCGTTTGGTTAACTTTGGTTAGAAAGAAAAATACGGCAATGGTCCCCCCCCCCCAAAAAAAGGTTGCCAAAACTCACGCCAGGATGCCGGACATCTGGAAGATCTCCGCGTTCAGATACGCGAGGTAAGCCATGACGAAAATGAAGATGGGTTCAATGACCCGGACCTCGTTGGTGAAGCGAGTCACGAGGCCGGTGAGGAAGCCCCAGATGACGCCGATGATGGTCCCGCCCACAGCCACCACGAAGAAGGAGGCGAGGCCGGAGAGGAGGTCCACGTAGAGAACGTTGCTGTGGCCCATCTCAGAGTAGGCCTCGAACATGTGATAGAGCACCTGGGGAGGGAGAATAACTCGAACATGTGATAGAGCACCTGGGGAGGGAGAATAACTTGAACATGTGATAGAGCACCTGGGGAGGGAGAATAACTTGAACATGTGATAGAGCACCTGGGGAGGGAGAATAACTTGAACATGTGATAGAGCACCTGGGGAGGGAGAATAACTTGAACATGTGATAGAGCACCTGGGGAGGGAGAATAATAATAATATCGCCGTATTTATACTGCTCGATTAGGACTAAGTCCCATTATTCCAGCAGTAAGCCCAAGACGTATTACTATGTGGTAAAATTCCCAAATGGAAGGATGACTTGTCATGTCCCGGCTGGGTTTCGAACCCACGACCTCTGGAATCTTTGGATTGACAGAGTGCCGCCTTTACCACTGAGCTACCGGGACAGACTTATTTACTTATTATACCGAGTATAACTTGTTTATACTTATTATACCGAGTATAACTTATTTATACCGATAGTAGCTAAAGTAATTGCTGTTTTTTTTATTCTTTCAGGTTTCTCTTTTATTTTCCCTTATCTTCTTCTTTTTTATTTACTTTGCCTTTTCCCAAATCTGCGAAAGTCGAGGACGCGACAAATGGAGCTATGTACTTACCAGGCGGGGTGGGAAAATGTTTTGGGGGTGCTGCCACATAAACCGGACTAAAATGGGATTTTTAGAGACGCTCTTTCAGCATCTAAAGAGTTTGAGTTTGTTTACGATACCAATGATAATATGCATTAATAATACTAGAAATGTGTGATCATTTTCATTGTGTACGAGTCAGGCCTTGAGAAAATCCTCTCTTTTTCTTTTTTGTCTGGGAGTGCTACAGTTCCGCAGCTCCTTAGCAACGCCCGCCCGTGCCTGGTACTTACATTATGAAGAGAAGTTAAAAGGTTAACAAGATCTTTCTTCCTCTTCCGTTAAAATTTGTTCCTCTACCCTTCTGGTACTTGTATACTCGTATATCTTTTAGCTCTCTATACTTTCTCATCCTTCTGATTTAAATGACTAGAGGATATACAATTATACATATACATATACATTCTATACATATCCTCTCTCTCCGTAACCCCCCCCCCTCCCCAATTATTTGCACCCCTCTCCTCTCTCTGTCCCTCCCTCCCTCTTTTCCTCTCTACTTCCAATGTCCATCCTTGTGACTATATTTTTCTTTCGTTCCTCTTTCTCTTTTCTTCTAACTTCAAAATAAATGGCTTCATCTCTCTCTCTCTCTCTCTCCTTCCATCTTTTTCCATCATACTGACTTTATCTTTTTTTTGCTCTCTTTCTCTTTCCTTTTAACTATGAATGGCTTTAATCCCCTCTCTCTCTCTCTCTCTCTCTCTCTCTCTCTCTCTCTCTCTTCATCTTCCACTCCTCCCTTTCATACATAAAGCTATCTTTTCATTTCTCAACTATCTTCATTTCATTTCTTCATGTATGTCCTTTGCTATTTCTAGCTATTCAATCTTCGTAATTTCTCTATTCATTTCTCTCTCTATCTCTCTTTCCTTTTAACTATAAATGGCTTTGCCCCCCCTCTCTCTCCATCTTCCACTCCTCTCTTTCATACATAAAGCTATCTTTTCATTTCTCAACTCTCTTCATTTCATTTTTTCATGTATGTCCTTGGCTATTTCTGGCTTTTCAATCTTCGTAATCTCTCTATTCATTTCTCTCCCTCTTTCTCTATCTGTATTTCTCTGTCTCTCTTTTGTACAGTTTTCCTTCATACAGAGTCCTCATTTGAATATGCAAATGTGTATTTATATTTGTCCTTCCAATTCAAATCTATGTTTTTCTATCTCTCTCTCTCTCTTTCTCTCTCATCCCCTTATTGGTTTTTGTATCCCTGGGACAATTTTTCTTCATTTTTTCTCTCCTTTATTTATTTTCTCTCTAAATTCCTCTGCATTTGCTTTCATATTTCTACCTCTCTCTCTCTTCTTTACTTTATGTTTCTATTGGTATTCTTATATCTAAAGCAATGTGCCTTCATTTTTCTCTCTTCTCCCTCTATCTCTTTCGTATACTCCTTGTTCCTATTTGTATTCTTATAATACAAAGCCATTTTTCTTCATTTTCTCTCTCTCTCTCTCTCTCTGTCATTTTCTTCACCATTTACCTATACCTCTCTCTCTTTCTCTTTCTCCAACTTAATTATGTCTTTTATTTGCTCTTCTTCTGTTATTTTTTTCTTTGTCTACCTATTTATTCCTTCCTTACTTTCTCCCTCTCTTCCTGTAAACATTTGTGTATATTTACCGACTCCATTTCCATTTTCTATGAATATCCCTGCCTATTTTAAATTCTATCCCTGTTGAGTCTTGACAAACTGCGAGGGCCCAGTGGGTACTCTATTTTCTTTCTGTCAATATTTATCTCTCTGCTCCCTTTTGCTGACTACTTTCCCAATCTCTCTTTCTTTAACTGTCTATGTCTCTCTCCTCTCCCATCCCCTCTCTCTTCTCCTCTCTCTCTTTACTCTCTCTCTCTCCTCTCTTTTTCTCCCCTCTCATCCCTCTCTCTTTCTTTTCTCTACCCCCCTCCCCTATATCTCTCCTTTTTTTCTACACCCTCTATTTCTTCTCCCTATCTATACCCTCTTCCTTCTCCCTCTTCTTTTTCGTATCTCCCTATCTCTCCTCCCTATCTGTACCCTCTTCCTTCTCTCTAATACTCTCTCTCTCTTTCCTTTTTTTCTTCTCCCCCTATCTCTCCTCCCTACCTCTACCCTCTTCGATCTCTCTCTAATTCTCTTTCTCCTCTTCTTCTTCTCCCTCTATTTCTCCTCCCTATCTCTACCCTCTTTCTTCTCTCTCCTATTTTTCGTATCTCCCTATCTCTCCTCCCTATCTGTACCCTCTTCCTTCTCTCTAATACTCTCTCTCTCTTTCCTTTTTATCTTCTCCCCCTATCTCTCCTCCCTACCTCTACCCTCTTCGATCTCTCTCTAATTCTCTTTCTCCTCTTCTTCTTCTCCCTCTATTTCTCCTCCCTATCTCTACCCTCTTTCTTCTCTCTTGAATTCTCTCTCTCCTCTTTTTCTTCCCTCTCTCTCCTCTTCTGTGCTGTTTCTCATTTATGGAATGACTATTTCTCCCTAGCAATCTCTACTGTGCTAATATTTACCCACTTCCCGTTTTCGTTCGGTTCTCTCTCCTTTTTGTTTAGACTAACTGGGTTGCCATCTTTCTCTCTTCAGTTTCAAGAATGAAATCTGGTGAAATTGATGAAGTTTATGATGTTGATGATGATGATGACTTTCATGATTATAATTAATATTTTTTTATTTTATTATTTATAATTACATAATTGTGTAATAATTACATAATGATTATACAAGACTTTGCTTGAAGTTCTGGGATAAGGGACTCTTTAGTAATACCCTGCGCTGGAAGTTCAAGTAATTGTAAATTTTATGATTGTAGTCTCTATCTCATACTTGTGAACTGTGTCTTTAAAACTATATAGGTACCTCTGCTATTAATAATTAGGTACTTTCATAAACCAACATAAATCAAAGATAAATTTTATATTATATACCTACCTCTCGTCTGAAGTATTAGAATAGATATTAATAGTTAAACGTCACTGAAACGTGTGTCAATCTCCCATCTCTTTTTAATTATGATGTAACTTGGTAGGTAAATAAAGACTCTGTTTCATAACTTTGAAATGTTTTTGTCATCTACTGTCTCTCTTCAATTTCGATATGATGTAACTTGGTTGGTAAATATTAGTATCTGTTTCATAACTTTGAACTGTTTTTTGTCATCATTTTTCTCTCATCCATTTGCTCGTCTCTCTTCTGTCACACTTATTTTTCATTCCATTCCATCTTTTTCCCCCCTCTTTCATTTAGTTGTGTTTTCTATTCCTCTTTGTCTGTCATTTGCTCGTCTCTCTTTCTATCTTTTTCTCTTTTCTGTCACTCTCTCTTTTATTCCATCTTTCGCGTTTTCTCTTTCTTTTTCCTTTAGTTGTGTTTTCTGTTCCTTTTTGTCTTTTATTTCTTCGTCTCTCTTTTGTTACTCTATCTCTCTTTCATTTTATTTTTTCATTTTCCCTCTTTATTAGTGGTGTTTTCTATTCCTTTTTGTCTTTCATCTACTCGTCTCTCTTTCTATCCTTTTCTCTCTTTTATCACTCTCTTTTTCATTTCATTTTTTTCTCTTTCAGTCTCTTTCTCTTTCAGTCTCTTTCTCTTTCAGTCAGTTGTGTTCACTTGAGAGCAACAAAAGCGAATCAAACTTTTTCCTCCACCAAATCTGCGATATCTTCGAAACTACTATTTCTATCGAGTCGTAAGATATCTCAAAATGCTGTAAATTTTGTTTTCTACAATTTCATAATTTGATTCTTAAAAAAACACCTACCAGAAGCCGTAAAATTCAAATTTTCCTACAGGGTGTCAAAAAAGAAGAAAAATATGATTTTTTTATGTTTAACAAAAGAAGTTATAACATGGGAAATCAACAAGATTCATTCGTAACAATGGTGAATCAGTATTTTGTGTTGTCTCCTCGAGCTCTAATCACAGCATTCATTCGATTTGGCATTGACTGGATCAAAATAACCACAATATCTTGGGGCAACCTCTCCCATTCTTCGGTGAGGGCGATCTTGAGCTCTGCTACAGTCTGGGGAGCCGGTATTCTGCCTCAAACACTTTGTTTGAGTCGGTCTCAAAGATCTTCGATCGGGTTGAGGTCGGGACTAAGAGAGGGCCAGTCCAAAGTGTCAATATTCTCCTCATCCAGGAACTCCCGAACACAATTAGCCGCATGTGGGCGGGCATTGTCGTGCCTGAGGAGGAACTGGTCGCCCATACTTTGAGCGAGAGGAACCACATGGGTCTGCAGGACTTCGAGAAGCTGGAATTCAACCAAAGAGAGCTTCAAATGGACCCAAACTCTCCAGAGAGCACAGGAAAGGAGACTCAGATTCGCCATAGAACACGTGGATTGGATACCCCAGCAATGGCGCTCTGTTCTCTTCACTGATGAATGCCGGGTGTGTTTGTTTGGTAATGGTAGAAGGAAAAGAGTCTATAAAAGAGCGGGAGAAAGGTATGCTGAGTGATGCATCACAGAAACTGTCAGTTTCGGCGGTGGTTCCTGTATGGTGCGGGGTAGGATTTCAACTGAAAGAAAGACTGAATTGGTTTTCACCATACGCGGTGCGGGAGGTGACCTGAACAGTCAGAGATACATTGATAACATCCTGCAGACCCATGTTGTTCCTCTCGCTCAAAGTATGGGCGACCAGTTCCTCCTCATGCACGACAATGCCCGCCCACATGCGGCTTACTGTATTCGGGAGTTCTTGGGTGAGGAGAATATTGACACTTTGGACTGGCCCTCTCTTAGTCCCGACCTCAACCCGATCGAGGATCTTTGAGACCGACTCAAACGAAGTGTTTGAGGCAGAATACCGGCTCCCCAGACTGTAGCAGAGCTCAAGATCACCCTCACCGAAGAATGGTAGAGGTTGCCCTAAGGTATTGTGGTTATTTTGATCCAGTCAATGCCAAATCGAATGAATGCTGTGATTAGAGCTCGGGGAGACAACACAAAATACTGATTCACCATTGTTACGAATGAATCTTGTTGATTTCTCATGTTACAACTTCTTTTGTTAAACATAAAAAAATCATGTTTTTCTTCTTTTTTGACACCCTGTAGGAAAATTTGAATTTTACGGCTTCTGGTAGGTGTTTTCTTTAACAATCAAATTATGAAATTGTAGACAACAAAATTTACAGCATTTTGAGATATCTTACGACTCGATAGAAATAGTAATTTCGAAGATATCGCAGATTTGGTGGAGGAAAAAGTTTGATTCGCTTTTGTTGCTCTCAAGTGTATATTCCTTCTTGTCTTTCATTTGTTCGTCTCTCTTTGTATCATTTTCTCTCTCTTGCCATTCTATCTCTATTTCATTTCATTTTATATTTTCGTTTTCTCTCTTTCATTTAGTATTATTTTCTATTAATTTGCTCGTCTCTTTTTCTCCCTTTTTCTCTCATGTGTCACTCTCTCTTTCATTTAATATTTTTCGTTTTCTCTCTCTCTCTTTCAGTCAGTTGTGTTCTCTATTCCTTCTTGTCTTTCATTTGTTCGTCTCTATTTGTATCTTTTTCTCTCTTCTGTCACTCTATCTCTATTTCATTTCATTTTATATTTTCGTTTTCTCTCTTTCATTTAGTATTATTTTCTATGCATTTGTTCGTCTCTCTTTCTATATTTTTCTCTTATCTGTCACTCTCTCTTTCATTTCATATTTTTCGTTTTCTCTCTCACTCTCGTTTAGTTGTGTTTTCTATTCTTTTTTGTCTTTCCTTTGTTTGTCTCTCTTTCTAGTTTTCCCTCTTTCATTTGGTCGTGTTTTTTATTGCTCCTTGTCTTTCATTTGCTAGTCTCTTTTCTATCTTTTTCTCACTAGTAACACTCTCTTCCATTTTATTTTTTGTTTTCTCTTTTTTATTCAGTAGTATTTTCTATTCCACTTTGTCTTTCATTTTTATCATTTTCTTTCTTTCATTTAGTTGTTTTCTATTTTTTTTTTCTTTCAATCGCTCGACTCTCTTTTTTGTTGTTGTTTTTCAACTCTTTAATATGTAGTCCTGTCCTGTTTGTTGTAATATAACAATTCACTTGTCTCCTTGTATCACTCTTTATTGTTCTTTCTTTCATTCTATCTCATGACATCCTGTCTTACTGTTTTCCTGTCTGCTGTTTTCACTTAGCTTCGTTTTTTAATTTTCTTCTCTTTTTTAATCAGAAGCTCTTTTTCTTCTTTTCCTCCATCTTTTTTCTCAGTCTTTCTGTCACCTTATTCTTGCTGTGTCTTACAAAATGACACAAAAAATATTCTATTTAGTTCGTTTTAAAATCCATTTTCTCAAAGCCTTCCTGCCATTTTTCATTCTCATGGTTCGATGGTGCGTCATTTCATGTTCACCTTTCTCAATTTTTTTCTTCAAAATTTCCATTTACCAACCCAAAAGAAAGTCAGTGTTATCCAGAAAAACACGAAAAAATGAAGTAAAAGGACTTTTTTGCACCTTTCATAATACGTTACTAATTATTGTGAAAAATAGCAAGTAGGTACCTATAGTAAAATAGTTTTTCATTTAGATGTCGTCTCAACATATAGAAGCATTAAAAATGCAACAAAAAAGAAGGGAACAAATGGAATGAAGACGGAATAATTGAAAACTTGAGAACTCAGTTAAAGCTAAATGAAGAATAAATAGGAAATGGAGGAAGAATAACTGAAAGGTAAAAAGAAGAAAATCAAATCAAACAAAGAGCTGAGAAATAGTGTTATTAAGTAATGGACGTTTTCCACAAGTATTTTCACAACTTTAAATTGTTAGTTTTATTGTATTTGTGAGTGGATCTCTAATTAATTGTTTGTTTTTTTGTGATTTTATTAAAAAAAAAAAAAATTAATCATTTGACTGAGATTAAAGAAATTATATAGGCTTAATTTTACATTCTGGATTTATTAAAATAAAAATGTGGCGTTTAAAATAGAGCCAGGTGACTGTGACAATGTGTGAATATCATTCAAACTTAAATATATCAAATTATTATTGGAACTACATGGGGTATTTTATTTTTCAATCTTGTAATTTTTGTCATCTAAATTATTTTTCTTATTTCTATTCTGTACTTGAGCCCCCGGGATTCATGCAAACCTCGTGAGAAAAACAGTAATTACTCGTATTAGTAAAACCAGTTTCGAAATCACCAGAGAAAGTTTTTAAAAAATGGACTCTTATATAAGTTATAAAAGGTTGGGTGGAAGAGATTGCCACAGGCTATAACTGCGCCCTTTAGGTAGGACATTAGCTTCATTCTTTTTTTTTCTTCTTGTTTATTTGTTCAATCTATTATTTTTTTCTTTATAATTTCATTGTATTTTACTGTATATGTTTTTGTCTTACCTAATAAAGCATACTTTAATAATAATAATCTTTGTAACGCTGTGAGATTTATCCTAAACATTTTGGAATTTTTTCTCTCCATTCTAGTTGTATTCCTTCCTCATCAACTTTTTTAATCTCTTTCTCGTTTCTATCTTTTCCTGCTTCCTTCTCTCTCTGTAATTTCTTTCTTCAAGTTGTTTGACAGAAAAGTACTCGAGATATAAGAAGGAGCTCTTGCGCTGACAGCTTTCCTCTACAGCGGGGTGGATTTTGTTACGTAATATTGTGATGATAATCATTGTTGTTCCTCATGGTAATGATACTATTGATGATATAGTGGTATTTTTCATTACACTTCTATCTTTGTTCTACTTTTACCTCTGATGATGATATGGTGGTTTCTTTGATACTGATGGCGATAACACTGTTGTTGCTTATGTCTGATGATACTTATGTTTACAGGTATAGAAATTACTAGTAATGAGTAATGGTGATAATTTTCTAATGATGATTTGTTGTTCTTGTTGATGATAAAGTAGAATATGTTGATAATAATGTAGATGATTATAATAATGTCAACAATGATGTAGATGATTAAAACAATGATTATTGTAGATGATGATAATAACGAAAAATGGAGATTTGATGAAGATGATGATAATGGCATCCATAATGTAATTATTGTAGATGTAGAATATGTTGATGCTGGTAATAATGACACTGATATAGAACTGTAGAGGATGATACTAATGATAACTGGTGATTAGATGAAGATGATGATAATGGCATCCATAATGTACTTATTGTAGATGTAGAATATAAAGATGCTGGTAATATTTATCATATGTTAATCACATTCGTGATACCACAACTACTCAAACTCGCTTTACTAAATCTACGCTGAAACCGGGACTTGAACCACCGACCTCCAGGTTACAAGTCCACCGCCGTATTGATCAAGCTACTGAAGTCGGTTGCTGGTAATAGTAACACTGATGTAGAACTGTAGATGATGATACTAATGATGTTGAAGATGATACTAATGATGAAGTAAAATTTGATGAAGATGGTGATGATGGATAAAGCTTGGAAACTACTGACGTTAACTGACACATCCAAGTGTTCTTGAGTCTTCAACGAGGGATAAAAGAACTTTGTTTACATCTCCCCCTTCTGTTTCTGAAGTCGAGTCCTTCACCTGTCTGCAGCACTGCCGTATCGGTTACAATTTATTCCCGGCCAAACCAAGGCTGGGAGAGGACAGCTGTTTTGTGAGTTTTCAACGACCGTGCATTGGTAGTCAAGAGGTTAAAGCGCTAGTCTGGTAATCCAGGTAGCGTAGTCATCCGTTGATTCGAATCCCACTCAATGCATGAATTTTTTTTTGAGTTTGTGACCACATAATAATATAAGACTCTGAGGGTTGGATGGTAGAAAATGCTTTGAGCATTAACCTCGCCTGGTGGTTTCCTTCCACTAAAGAGTATTATTATTATTAACGACTAGCGAATGGTAAATTCTAGTCTTCAATGACTACGAATCTTTTACAATGACACCCTGATATCACAATTTCGCCTTGCTGTTTTCTGTCGTGCTTAGGACTCGAACCACTGATCTCCTGGTTACGAGTGCGCCACCTAATCGATTAAGATACTTAAATCGGTCTTTCTTTCAAATAAGTAAGTATTATATTTTGGTCACAATAGATCTCACTAGGTCTCACTTTCCACCGTCATAATCTCCAAATTTCCCTTTCAACTGGCACATAACGCTTGGATAATTTTTGAACGCAATAACCAATTAGAGTGCGTTGTGTGACGGTTGAAACGGAGATTCGGGGACTGGGAGAGTGGAAAGTGTTTCTGGAATGGGTTACAGGTTTTTTGTTGTTGTGTTAATCACTTTCGTGATATTGCAACTACTCAAACTCGCTTTACTAAATCCACGCTGAAACCGGGACTTGAACCACCGACCTCCAGGTTACAAGTCCGCCGCCGCCTTATCGATCAAGCTACTGAGGTCGGAGGAATGGGTCACAGAAGTCACAGCTTAGATAATATCAAATGATTTCATTTGATTATGATGAAATGAAATATGATTTCATTCCCTTCGCCGTTGAAACCTTTGGCTCTTTTGGGCCAAGTGCTTTGGAAATGTTTAACAGCATATCCAAAACCTTGGTCCTTGAGACGAAAGACAGACGCGCCGGGGAATATTTCAGGCAACGGCTTAGTTTCGCTGTTCAGAGAGGTAATGTTGTCTCAGTGCTGAGGAGACTGCCTCGGGAAGATGTCCTTGGAGAAGTCTTTTATACATCACACACCTAGTGCAAAAGGTATGTAACTCAAAAAAGACGATTTTTCAGTAAGCGATTAAAATCGTTTATTATTATTATTTTTAGGATTTTTGAGAATTTTCTTTCCCAATCGATTTTTTTGAGTTACATACCTGTTGCACTAGGTGTGCGACATTGTAAAAATATAACAATTGAAATATTTATAATTAATAATAAAAAATAAAAAAATATCAAACTTTTTCTTACCACAGTGACAGCATCATTGAGCAAGGACTCTCCAAACACGACAATGTACAGGATCTCGTTGACGTGGATCTCCTCAAACACCGCTAGGACCGCCACAGGATCCACAGCGGAGATCAGGGCCGAGAACAGGAGCATTTCCAGGAGGGGGGCGTGGGGGCCGAACAGGCCCGACTGAGCGACGGCCCAGAGGGAGAGGCCTGAGGGGGCATGATAGGGTGGTGAGAAGTGGTTCCGTAACATTGACTTGTGTAAAGAGAGCAAAACATTGTCCAGTAAAATATTTCAAATTTAAAAAGTTGTCTTATTTCAATTTACAAGCTTGGCTTCAGCCGAAGGGAAGTGATGGTCTCCACTTCTTCTTTTACTGTGTCTTATCCCGCTTGAGCAGGCTCGACGTTGTTCAACCTCTTGGTTGAGGTTGTTAGGTTTTGGCACATTTTTTACGGCTGGATGCCCTTCCTAACACCAACGATTCTATTTGATTTAACGTCCTGGATTAGGACGGGGGTTTTACCCTCCATTCGCTGGGAATCGTACTAGCTACCCACATTAACCTCACCCAGCCTGGGTAGGGCCGGAAATGCCAGCCTTACATGTACGGAGGGAACAGAATTTTCTGTGTGAAAAATCTGCTCCGACCGGGGATCGAACTCAGGATCTCAGGAGTTTCATATTCAAAAAGTGACTCACCGATGGAAAGCGTGTTGAAAATAGTCCCAATGACGGCGAACAGGAGTATGGTTCCCAGATGGTCGAAGAACAGCCGGTTAGGCATGAAATAGCCGGCGTCCAGTATGATGGGCGGGAGCATGTACAGGAAGAAGGTGTCAGGGGTGAGGGGGTGGATGTGGAGGTTGGTGGTGAGAAAGAGGAGGATCCCGATGGCCACGCCCACCACTATGAGGAGGCAGGACTCGGGGAAGATCTGGTTGAGGCGGGGCGCCATGTGGAACCCTGGGAACAAAATTGAAAATAATTTAAAATAATAATAAGTTGTCTGGCTGGGGGACTATAAACAGGGAGTAGACCAGCAGTCTGACTGGGGGACTATAAACAGGGAGTAGACCAGCAGTCTGACTGGGGGACTTTAAACAGGGAGTAGACCAGCAGTCTGACTGGGGGACTATAAACAGGGAGTAGACCAGCATTGGCTTGGTTCTGGGGGCCCTTGTCAATTATTAGCCTCCTTGTGAAGACAGTGGTAGAAGTGCTGAGTCATTCCTCCACTGTCTGGCTACCATCGTTTACGTGATGATAATTAGTTTAGTCTCCTTGGCCTAGCAGTAGCTTGCCCTCTAGGTGACACGGGTTCGAATCCCGGAGGGGTCGGAAATTTTTCGGCTCTGTACTTTGGATGTCGGTACATACTCGTGAGGACAATTGGGGTAGTTTTAGAGTAGACAACGACCAGTGGCGGCATTGCGATATTGATATTGGAACATGATGGTTCGTAGGAGATATTGTGCATTAGCATTAGTTCTCGTAATGTCGATGCTACTCACTAAAAATTGTTACATAATAACACATATAAATAGCTCTTTAACTCTCTTTTTTATTTCTTTTATAATTAAAAAAAAAATTATTTTAATTTTATCATCAATTTGTGAGCATTTTTTATGATGTGTACTTGGATGTCCGGGGTCAACTCGTCCGATACAAACTGGCCTCCCGTGAGACTTTATCCTAACCCTGTATATTATACTGCGGTGAAATTATTATCAAATAAATTTAAAAAAATCCATGCACAAATGTTTGTTTATTTTAGGTAAACAATGTTATCATTACATTGATTCATTCCATTCCTACAAGCGGATGAAATGGATTTATTAATACTTTGGCTGTCTTTTTTTCCACAAATGTTGGCTTAACGTTTATTTATGTATGTACAATTCATAATTGACTCTCGTGGAAGATAGAAGCGCTTCATTGTACGAGTGCCAAATATTCCGACAGCACTAACCACTTCAGAAAAAACACACAGAATGTTCATTAACACACGTTTCAAGAGCAAACATTAATGGAAGTGCAGCTAAACATTTGGGATTTAGTTTAATATTAAACATAAATTATTAAACACGTTAGTCCAATATGTTTTTTTCCTTTTTACTAACGAGTTTCCATGTTGAATATTAATTATTAAAACGAGAAATTAATTACTTTTTTCCTTCCAGCTGGAAAAAAATCCTCATTAACAAAGTGACCTAAATAAAAATTTGAACTTTCATCTAATTATTTTTTGTCGCTTCTATAATTTTTTGATGAAAAATAAAAACTTTGAGAAAATGATTTCATAATTTATTTAAACAGTCAAGGTGAAAAAAATAATTTTACTATTGAGTTATTGTCGACTTGACAGTCGTTTTAAAATTAAATAACAAATAACTTGAGATCATACTAATCTGGAGTCCGTGGTTCGAGAAAGCTGTTAGGCATTTTCTAATACCTACTCATATAATTATTATGGTTTCAACCAGAAAACTATGACTACAATGTGGAGCCTGTTGCTTCTGGTGGTTCTGTGTAGTGCAAGTTTCAAACCCACGGCCCAAAGTAAGTTTATCGTAAGACTGGTGTGTCGCTGGTCTCCATGTTTACCCCATTTTTCTTTATTATTAATTATTATTATTATTATAGTATGCTTTATTAGGTAAGACAAAAATATATACAATAAATTCCAATGAAATTATAAAGAAAAAATAAATAGATTGAACAAAGAAACAAGAACAAAAATGATAATGAAGCTAATGTCCTACCTAAAAGGCGGGGTTATTGCCTGTGGCAATCTCTTCCACCCAATCTGAACCCTACCTAACCACATTAGCTCTAATGGTCTTGAACCCACGACCTCTAGATTACCAGACAGACCGACGCCTTGACAACTGACCTACCGGGGCTGACAACTAAAAAAGACAAAGTTCATAAAGAGAAATTTCAGCCAATTTTCCTCCCAGAACATTTTATGGTCGGGTCAAGATGTCCCTGCTAAGTCCAAACTCATGTAGATGTAAGGTCACGTGATCAATTTCCACCTATCACAGAGCTCGAAAGTGATCATGTGATCTAACATCTACATGAGCTTGGACCTAGCGGGGAAATCTCGAACCGGCCATTAAATCTTCTGGAAAGGACATGGGCTGTCAATTCTCTTTATTAACTGACATTGTCTATGGTTGTCTGTCCCGGTAGCTTAGTAATAAAGTTATCATATTTGTGTTAATCTTTTTTTTTTTTTTTCTTATTTTTCTTTAGTCCCTAATTTATACTTATTCTGTGATATAATTCCTCCCTCACTCATTGTTAATTTTGTTATACCTACAGTTATACCTACATTTTGATTATGTCATTTTTTCATTTAATTTCTTCTTACATGTAATTTTATCCAATTTCCTTTATTATCATTCTCTAATGTTTTTGAAATTTTTTAACGTTATTTTGTTATTATTTTTTTTATTTAATACTCTTTTTATTATTTTCATTGTTATATTTTTTCCAATCCTATTATTTTCAAATTTTAACCCGTGAGTACACGCACATAGGGAAAAATTCTCACACGCTCGGCAAAAACGCTAGAACTTGATCGATATTGGTCCTAACCTGTAGGGACCTGGAGTAGCTGTTGATAATATGTTTATCTAGATGTATCCACAGTCCCTTGAGCTATTTTCAATTTCTGTTGCCCGTGACTTGGCGAAAAGTTCAGATCGGTCTGAAATGTGAGATTTTTTTTCATCGCGCGTGTACAGACGTAACTTTTTTTTTGTTCGAGTTTTTTTTCTGTTACGAACTATTTAGTTTAATTCAATTAATTATTTATAATAATTAGTTTTAATAATTAATTAATATAATAATAACAATTGTTTTATATAAAGAAATATATTTTTTTTAAGAAAATTAGTGTGTTTATCTACCAAATTCGTGATTGTTCACTATTGTTATAATAATTATTATAATGATTTTTAACTAACAAAATATAAACTTTTAACTAACATTAGTTAAATTTCTTTGTAATAATATTAGGTAGTTAGGTACCTTCCTACACTTTTTTTGCTAGATACTGAAATAATTAGTATTCTTTGTAATCTTTCTCCACCTACTATAATGGGTACCTACCTACCTACTTACCTCCTGGTATAATCTAAGTACATTTATTTTTTTATCGTTTCTGTTTTTAGCTTTTAGAAGTACCTAAACAAATATAATTACATAATATTATTGATTATAAGATATACTGCGAATTGCCCTACAAACTTATGTCACTATGGCTTACGATGAACAAATTCTGGAAAATAAAAAAAATTTCAAATCAGGGGTTCGAACTGCAACCATTTGGAAAAAAAATTGCTAAAATTACTTTAAATATCTTTTAAATACATCAGTCAACTTAATGTATCTTAAAATTATTATATAACTCTTCAAGCAGAACGAAATAAAAAGCAAAACCAGGTGTGAGAATTTTTTTCATCGCGCGTGCATTGACGTTCGGATTTTTAGCGCGTGTACTCACAGGTTAACTATTCAAGCCTTTTTTTTATAGAAATAGACCCAAACACCAGCTTATTTGCTGAAATGGGTCTATTAAATAAACTCTTTATTTTTTTCTAGGTACAAAATTTATTAATTGTTTGTATTATGTTCATATTGTTATTTGCTTGTACCAAATTTAAAACAAAATATATATTTGAGTATGTTAAAAAAAAAAAAAAAAAATCACTTTCGTGATATCACAACTACTCAAACTCACATTACTAAATCTACGCTGAAACCGGGACTTGATCCACCGACCTCCAGGTTACAAGTCCGCCGCCTTACTGATCAAGCTACTGACTGAGGTCGGTCGGTAGCTTGGTAGTCAAGGTGTCGGTCGGTCTGGTAATTCAGTAATCGCGGGTTCAAAACCCAGCCGGGGCACATTATCTTCCTATTTGGGATTTTGACGTCTTGGACTTACTACTATTGGGGGACTCATTCTTAATCGCGCAGTATTTAAATGAGGCGATGAATCATGTAAAAATAAATGTAAGATCATGTAAAATTTACTATAAATAAAGAGGTGCTATATAAAACTGCTAGCGTAATGGGACTCCTTGTCTCGAGCCGACAGTCTAAATAAAGCACTACTATAACATACTATAATATGATTTTTTTGTTTTTTTTTTTGCTGAATTTTTTTGTACATAAGATATGTATAAAAAATGATATCAAAATATTTACAAAAACAAGGCTATGAGCTAGCTAATTTAGCCCAAGGGCTACACTGGCCAGATCGAGACAGCTTGACAAAATTGGGCCGATTTTTTTGTTTCAAACCCATCGAGGCTACCTAATACATGCAAGGTCTTCTTGTTGACCAGAATCCAGATGCCTGTTAACTATGACTTTTCCAATTAGAAAAATGAGTGAGAGAATCGTTGGTTCAACGACACACCCAAGAGATTAAAACTGTATAAAACTGAAAAAGGGACCAGTATACGAGTATGTCCCTAATAATAAAATTATCCTTCTTCTTTTACTCTGTCTCTGTCTAAGCAGGGTCGACGTTGTTCAACCTCATGGTTGAGATTGGTTGGTTTTGGCACAATTTTTTGTGCTGGATACACAAAGAATGCCAACGATTCTAACCTCCATTCGCTAGGAATCGTACCAGCTACCCACTTTTTCCCTATTTAATAAATTATACTCAGTTAAAAATAAAATAATCGGTTTCGAAATCTACGTGACTAGACAAATAACAAACATCAGGCCCCCGTTTCAAAAAAGCACTCTCATAATCCCCAAGTCTCCATTCCTGTCACACAACGCACTCTGATTCGTTAATTTGAACGCAATAACCAATCAGAGTGCTTTGTGTGACGGTTGAAAAGTAGAGATTTGGGAAAAATGAGAGTGATAATTTACAATCATTCTATAACTTACAACGATTTTTTTAAGTGGTCATGGATCTATATATTTATTTTCAAACAAAAACAATCAAACTACAGTCGGTAGATGTAGCCCAAAGAGGGACTAGGTGGAAAAGTCCCGAGAATGCTGGATGCGTTCTTTCTCTAGATCGCCAAAGACTCTGTCTTTGGCGTCTTGTTGCCTTACAAAGATTTAGTCAAATGATAAATTAACTTTTAAGAGCTCAACTATGAAATATGATTACAACAAGATTAAGCACAGGCCATTAAAATCAGGTATAGTAAAGCGAGTTAGAGTGAATGTGATATCAAGATTGCGATCAACACTATTTCATAACAGGGCCCAGGATAATTTCGTCTCTTATTCTCTCTTTCTTTCCCTTTTTCTTTCTCTCTCCCTTTTTCTTTCTTTCGCTTTTTCTTTCTCTCGCCCTCTTTCTTTCTTTCTCTTTTTTTCTCTCTCCCTCTCTCTTTCTCTTTCTTTCTCTCTCTCTCTCTCTTTCTCTTTCTCTTTTCTATCTTTCAGCGAGTTTGAATGAATGTGATATCACGATTGTGATCCACACTATTCCGAAACAGGGCCCAGGAAAATTTAAACTGGGACTTGTGCAGGGACTAATGGTCCCCTTGGGAAATTCCAAGGCTATAGGCTGGAACACGGCAAGGATTGAAAACTAACTAGTTCTTGGGACAATGAATTTCTCCCTCTATACCTCTTCTTTTCCCAGCGATTCCTTTTCTTTTTTCTCTTTCTCGCTCTTTCTCTTTCTGTTTTTCTCTTTCTCAGTCTCGCTCTCTCTTTCTCTTTCTTTTTCTCTCTTTCTCTTTTTCTTTCTCTCTCTCTCTCTCTCTCTCTCTTTCTCTTTCTTTTCTCTCTCTCTTTCTCTTTCTTTCTCGTTCTCTTTTTCTTTTTCTTTCTCTTTCTTTTTTTCTTTTTCTTTTTTTCTTTTCTTCTTTCTTTTTTCTTTCTCTTTCTCTTTCTTTTTTTTTCTCTTTCTCTCTTCTTTTTCTTTCTCTTTCTCTTTCTTTTTTCTCCTTCTCGCTTTTCCTCTCTCTCTTTCTCCCTCTCTTTCTCTTTCTCTCTTTCTTTTTTTCTCTTTGTCTTTCTCGCGCTCTCTCTCTTTCTCTTTCTGTTTTTCTCTCTCTCTTTTTCTTTCTCTCTTTCTCGCTCTCGCTCGCTCTCTCTCTCTCTCTCTCTTTTTCTCTTTCTCATTCTCCCTCTTTCTCTCTCTCTTTATGTGTATCTCTTCCTCTCTCTCTCTCTCTCTCCTCTTCTTTTTGTTTTTCTCTTTTCTTTTTCTTTCTCGCTCTTTCTCTTTCTTTTTTTCTCTTTCTCCC
Organism: Bactericera cockerelli; assembly: GCA_024516035.1. Classification (NCBI taxonomy): domain Eukaryota; kingdom Metazoa; phylum Arthropoda; class Insecta; order Hemiptera; family Triozidae; genus Bactericera; species Bactericera cockerelli. Next base: position 10,704,199 of record CM044963.1, on the reverse strand, counting down.
TCTCTCTCTCTCTTTATCTCTCTCTCTCTCTTTCACTTTCTCTTTTATTATTATTATCATAATCATGTTCATAAAATTTGACGTCATCATCAACATCATATTACTATTATCTAATTTAATGATGTGAAATATATCTCAAGAATAGTATAAATAAAAATATATAAAATAAAAATAAAAAAAACACTGCCAATTATGAACACAATACTTCCTCGTGATTGCTTCACATTGTAAACACGTGCCAATTTTGAGATTTTATAGAAAATTACTTGTATCTCCAAAACGGCTCAACCGATTTTCTTCAAATTTGTTTTATTTGGTAGAATATCGTTTTTTCTACAATCTGAATTCCACAAAAAATTCTGTATCGGCAAGTCGTGGTCCTTATTTTTTTACTTTTTTGTCCAAAATTTCGGATTTTCTTAAATATCAGAGTCAAATTATAATTAATTAAAAAATAAATATAAATAACCTATGTAAAACAATAATATGCATATTCTCACAAAATTTCATCGAAATCGGTTGTACCGTTCACGAGATATAAGCGTTTAAGTAAAAAGTTAGTGGTCAGGCGCATGGTCTCTTTCACCCAGAACCGCTTGTACGAATTCAATGAATTTAAAATGGGACCATCTACAGAATGTCTCCTAGCTGTGTGCAAAATTTCATCAAAATCGGTCGAGTAGTTTCCGAATTTGCGCGTTACAAGGAATCGTTTTAACAGACAGACAGACAGACAGACCGACAGACCGACAGACCGACAGACGGACACAAAACCAAATTTACTCAGTAGGTTATGAAACGTCCAGAAATATGAAAAAAATTGAAATCGGAGCAAAAAAATATTTTTTTTTACAAAAACGAACACAATACTTCCGATTTCTAATATTAGAAATTTCTCGGAAGTAAAACTATCATCTAATGCAATCTGCGACAGTTTCAGGGTTCGAGAAATACCGAGAGCCGTGCGACCACAACGACCAGTGTGCAGGGGCGGACTTCCGTCTCGTGTGTCACCCACTTGAGGCTGTCTGTCAATGTGCTAGGTAACACTGTCTTGTTTGTTCATTTGGGTTTAATAATAACAAGTCTGGCTGGGGGACTATAAACAGGGAGTAGACCAGCAGTCTGGCTGGGGGACTATAAACAGGGAGTAGACCAGCAGTCTGGCTGGGGGACTATAAACAGGGAGTAGACCAGCATTGGCTTGGTTCTGGGGGCCCTTGTCAATTATTAGCCTCCTTGTAAAGACAGTGGTAGAAGTGCTGAGTCATTCCTCCACTGTCTGGCTACCATCGTTCACGATGACGCCACCCTATGATGAATAACAAGACTTTTTAATGGATGTAACCACGAGGCGACGTGAAGGTTTTAACCGACCTCAGTAGCTTGAACGATAGAGGTCGGTGGTTCAAGTCACGGTTTCAGCGTGAATTTGGTAAAGCGAGTTTGAGTAGTTGTGATATCACGTACGAGATTAACACAAATATGATAACTTTTAAAAAAAAGTGAAGGTTTTAAATTAAATTTAAAAAAAACACACAATCCTTCCTATTTCTAATCATCATCATTATAGGGTGGCGTCATCGTGAACGATGGTAGTCAGACACAGGAGGAATGACTCAGCACTTCTACCACTGTCTTTACAAGGAGGCTAATAATTGACAAGGAGCCCCAGAACCAAGCCAATTCTGGTCTACGCCCTGTTTATAGTCCCCCAGCTAGACTGCTGGTCTACTCCCTGTTTACTTATACTGACTGATTATTTCTCATTTCCCAGGTTCTACTATTGGAATGAACAGTTCCAAGAATGTCATCTGAACTCTACTCATCTTAACTCGTACTTCAATGATCACAAAGAGAGGCACATTGCAGGTAAATATAGCAGGGTGGGAAACATGTTCTATTTCTTTCAACAAGAGTGTTTCACAGTCTTTTTTAGTGTTTCACAGCCTGCTGTAGACGCTTTTGGACTGTGTTGTAGCTTACCGATCCCGTAGTATGCCTCCCCTCTGATGGACACAATACTTCCCATTTAAGTGACACAATACTTTCCATTTAAGTGCTGGGTCATCACGAGGGCACCGGAAGCACTTATAAAGAAAATTTAACCAAATCAAAATTTTTGTTGGTTGTGGGATTCAATAGCGGGCCGCATGGCTATCTTATCGCTTAGCTCATCGTTCACTCAAATTCTTTCTTTTTTTTTTCAGACGAGCTGAACCACGATGCAGGCATGGCCTTCATGTCCATCGCCCTGGCAGGCATTGTCTCACTCTCCCTAGGCATGGCCCTGGCAATGCTCTGTGTCCTCTACGCCTGTCTGTTCCGAGATGTGGTCCATAATGTGGGTCTCACCCAGAAATCGGCCCTGACCAAACCGTCTAAATCCGTGCCTCAACAGTCCAGTGCACAGAAAACAAAATGATAAAATAGTAGCATTTGTTGTTGTTGTTGTTTTAGATGTGTCAAATGATACAATAGAGCACTTTGTTTATTCTGCAAGAATGAGGCTAAAAAGTCCCATTAGTCACACAGTCTAAACAAAGTCTCATTTATAGGTGATAAATGATAAGATCTGATAGTAAAAATAAATGAGACAAAATGATAAATGATAAACAAGAGGTTAACACGCTAGTCTGGTAATCCGGGGTAGCGTAGGTATCCGTTGGTTCGAATCCCACCCAGTTCATGAATTTTTCCTTAGTAATTTGAGTTTGTGACCACATAATTATAAGACTCTGAGGGTTAGGTGGTAGAAAATGCTTTGAGCATTAACCTCGCCTGGTGGTTACCTTCCACTTAAGAGTGTTATCATTATTAGCTGACATTTTATTTTCTTCATTTTCGCGCATGTATACCTGACATATTTTATTAAATTCTAAGTCTTCTACTTTCACTTTGCCTTTTCCCAAACCTATTTTTTTCACATATTTCATTTTACCACCTAACGGTAAAATGAAATATGTGAGAGGTTCTGCCAAAAGTTTTCAGTCCGTGAGCTCCTGGGTAGGTTCTTCCAGCCCGAAACATTTTGTATCATTAAATATACCTATCTGTGTTCATCCTTATGATATAAATTTAGATATATTATATTATCCTATGTATTTCTTATATACTTCTATCTTCATACCTTCAATATTGTACCTTTCTTCCATCTTAACCTATCAATAAATTGTAAAATGTCTAGAAAATAAGGAGACATTGTAATAAATAAATAAATAATTGGGATTGCGTATTTTAAAAGTAATTTTGAGTGACAAAAATTTTACGGTCCCTTTTTTTTATCCTATGAATATTAGGCATCATTTACATTTGCCAAAAAACTATTTGCATTCGCCAAAAAACTATAGTTTCATGGGAGCTACTGTTGTACAAATTGCACCTTACAATGTTTCTTTTAGACTGAGCTAAATTTAGGTCGATATTTTCATTAATGATATATTGATATTTTAATGACTATTTTCGAAAATAACACTAAAAACCGAACTTACTTAATGACCTTGACAATAGACATTATTATTATTCGTTAGTAGTAGTAGTAGCAGCAGGTATCGAACTGTATTTTCTCAACCATTTTTTATGTGCAATAAATCTAGTTCCTTGTTATACTCAAGAGAATTTTATTTTATGGAATAAGCCCACTTTTATTGCTATTCAGTAATAAAACTAATCTAAAATAACATTAAAATGATTTTATTTCATCAAGCTTCGCTGACTTAAGGAATTCATCATTATTAGACAGCATTTTATTGTGAGCAAGGCGATTATGTAGACTGGCGACTCCTATCAAACACCTCGGCCGAGGTGTGAAAAACGCCGATACAAAGAAAGAAACAGCCCGGCAGAGTGTAAGGTAACGGAATAATTATTTACATGAGAGTACCTGTAATTATTTATATGAAGGTAACTAACAGACGACCATTTTATTCAGGGTGTCCCAAAATGCCTCACTCTAACTTCAGCTTATATGATAGTCCATAATCAAATTTTATTATACACAAGCAGGCTGTCGCCCGCTTTGCGGGCCGAGGCATGGCCGTGAAAGCAAAAAATCCTTTTTCGCCAATGGCAGGTGTTGTAGTGGGAATTTCGAAAAATCCCGTCTTATTGCACATCTAGACTATAAGACAAAGCTACCTACCAAATTTCAGCTTCCTAGGACTTACGGTTTGGGCTGTAGAGCGATGATCAGTGAGTGGTCAGTCAGTGGTCAGTCAGTGACTTTGACATTTATATATTAAGATTTCAAAACGGAACAGAGCGGAACGGAACGGAACAGTCTTAATAAAATGGCTAAAATGCACTGTTTCTCTCAAAATGTAAACAAACCGGGGAACATCTGTTCCTTCAAAACGCTAAGATATATTGGGATATTAAAGATACTGAAAAGTTCTATAAGTTTGCGCTACTCACTAAAATTGTGATATGATAACACAAAGAAACACATTTATTTATTATGTATATTGTATATGTACATAAGAGTTAGGCATCTTGAGTCTTGAGCCGATCATTCATGGAGGTAATTAACTAGCAAGGAGGTGGATAGCCTAGGTACATCACATCCATCACACCTGTCCTTCTCTCCCCTCCACAAGTTTAACTCATTACTCATTCTACCCGAACATATTATCTGAAAATACTCGTTATTGTGAGAGTAAAGTAACTCTTTAGTCTCATTCTCTCAGGATAAATAGTGCGTTGTATTGTCTTCTTCTTCTTTCATTTTGCCTTTTCCCAAACCTACTCGGGGTCGGCATAGTTCAACCTCATGGTTGAGGTGGGTTGGTTGTGGCATATTTTTTACTGCTAAAATTTGTATTGTATAGTTATAGTAATAAGTATTGTATTTACCATTATTATAACTATTTTTCAACCAAAATCTCTCTAGTTTTTACATCGCCGTAAAATCGGAGGTTGTTCATTCAACTTCTATCATCTAAAAATTGACGGACCAGCTACTCACAGTAACCTCAACTAGCCTGACATGTGCCAGAGGTTGTAGTTTGAATGGTCATATATGAAGTACCAAACCATATAGATAAACAGCTGAAACAGCTGATAATAAGTGGAATGATTATATGCTGATAGATTTTTATGAACGCCTAGCAACTATTAGGAGTATGCAATGCGCAATAATTGTATAGTTATGTAGGTGGTCCCTTCAGTTTTAGTGCAAAGTAACCATACCATAATGAAAAACACGTGGCCGAGTCAGTTAGCGCGCTAGGCATTGCACGCATGGTGACCTGGGTTCGAACCCCAGCGGGGCAGGATTTTTTATGACCTGTACTTGGATATTCGGGGTTCACTCATAGCTCGTGAGGAAAAATAAGTAGCTACTCTAATCTGAAGCAACGACCACTCGACCAGGGGCAGAATTATAGGCAAAAAAAATAATAATTAAAAAAAAAAATAGATATTGTAAATTAAAGTGGTAAAGTCCTATGATTCTGCGCTACCCACTAAATTGTGACATTAACAAAGCATTATTATATTATTATTAAAAAATTTGGAGTTCTCTTAGTATGAAACTTTGTGTTCACATACTCAAGAAAATTTAAAAAAAATATCATGCACAATTATTTATGCAATGGTCGGGATACGATTCAGGACTTCACGCCCCTGATCTGCCATGGGAAAACCACAACTGATGGAACACCCTGTCACACTGTACCCTAATCCTCACAGCCCCTAATCCTCACCCCCCCTAATCCTCACAGCCCCACCTGCCTAATCCTCACCCCCCCCCCCTGCCTAGTCATCACCCCCCAATCCCTATCCCCCATTCGGAATAATTGATGTTCGGTTTTCAGCATTTTCACATCAGCTCATCCTAACAAATGTTGAATTCTCGACGATTTTTCATCTACAATATTGGAAAATACGAGTTATTTTTTCTACCGAAGTGAAATGCCACATTCAGCATATTGGTTTTCTGGTTTTTGAGTCTCTTTTTCCAAACTTACCGACCTCAGTAAATTTTCTTTTAATTTGGGCTTAGCGTCGCTTTACATGATCATATTACCAAGGGAGTTTTACCCTTTATTCGCTGTATTTTCGCAAACCAGATACTCAAACTAACTTCATCTAGGCTGACCGGGGCTGAAAATATCGAACGGGTCAAGAGTTTGAATCTGAATGGTCACCCATTCAATTCTTAACATTGCTAGACGTTCCTTAATTTCAATGACAGATCGAGAACAGTAATCGAGAAGGCAGTGGTTCGAGTCCCAAGCACAGCACAATTTAGTAAGGCTGGTTTGAGTGATTGTGACTTTACTCTCGAAAATAAAATACATTCATATGACAATAAACCTTTTTTCCAAGTTCAGTATATCGGAAAAACCACCAGTCTTTTCTATTTTTTTTTTAAATACATTTTTCTTTTATATCCCGGTTTCTCTTAATATTAAGTTCTCTCATATCCAGGTTTCTCTTATGTTAAGTTCTCTCATATCCAGGTTTCTCTTATATTGAGTACTCTTATATCCAGGTTTCTCTTTTAATAAGTTCTCTCATATCCAGATTTCTCTTATATTAAGTACTCTTATATCCAGGTTTCTCTTATATTAAGTTTTCTCATATCCAGATTTCTCTTATATTAAGTTCTCTTATATCCAGGTTTCTCAATTAAGTTCTCTCATATCCAGATTTCTCTGAGTACTCTTATATCCAGGTTCTGCTGTATAAGGTTACTATATTTCTCTGGCACTTGCAGGATCACTTAGGACTCTATTGGAGACATTACCGTTCCATACAAATTTTCAATCAATCAACCTCTCTATGGCAGTTTCAATAACAAACAAAATGACACTTGATTCGAGTCTTTCTTTTGCTCACAATAATCTTTCTTTCCCATTCACAAATCTCTCTCACAGACACACACACATCCACCATTACGAAATATTTATCACTTCAGAATTCATTGTAAAAAAAATGGAAAGAACCGCTCACATCAATCACTTACTCTATACTCATCAGAATTTATTGTGAAAAGAACCGTTTACATGAATCACCTATCTTAATACTTGTCAAAATATATTGTAAAAACTCTTATATCCAGGTTAATTTATCCAGGTTAACAATTCAACTAATAAGAATTTATTGTAAAAAGAACCATGCATATCATTCACCTATTTCCAAACTTATCAGACTTTATTTTTTTTAAAACCACGCACATTAAATCAGGCTATATCTTTGTAGTAACTCCAGTAGACCGGGCAACCAAGGATCATAAGCAGAGTACGAATTATTTCGATGATCAACACAAAAAGAAGTGGTACCTTCTTTGAGTCATGTTTGTTGTCCTTGTCCTTCTTTTTTAGAATTAGAAGGACTATCATACCAAAGAGCAGAAGAGCCGTATCTATCCACCAGATGATGCAGCAAATTAAGTGGTACATACTCTTGTCCGCCATCTTGAAAAGGAGCACTAGAACGACGATGAAAAACAAAATGTTAATCACAAATGCTGGTATTTGGCCTGTCAGCACAATTTCCAAACCATCGATGACGATGAGAATAACGCACAACGATATTAAGACCCTCTTCAGAGATTGGCCGAAGACGCTATCAAAACACTTTGGGATGCCCATTGCGTTCAGGCAAACAGTTTCAGAGGTTCCACTTGCTGGAGGTTAGAAATCACACAGTTAATTTTAAGACGTTTAGAAAGCACAGTATTTTTTATTAAAAGATTTAAAGCTAAAAAGAGAGATCACACAATTAATTTTATTTTAAGACGTTTAGAAATCACAGTATTTTTTAGTAAAAGATTCAAAGCTAAAAAGAGAGACTTTTACAGTTCATTGAAGAGGAGATACTATTATATGGGACTGACTTGAGCAGACATTGTTGGCTATTCAACTATTCGTCCTGTGAAACCGCATCAGACACAGTCTCAACACAAGTTTTCGTAACATTGCTTAGGTTAACGGCCAGTGAAGGTGATTGCCAACCTCAATGGAATACATCAGTTTTCATTCAGCCACTGAAGTCAAGCAACGTCGAGCGAGGCAAGGACTTGAATGAGTGAGAAACTAAATTCGAACCTTCGTGATGCTATGCCCGGTCCCACTCAGGCTGTAGCTGGTTTTTGTAATTTGAGTAGCTGGTTTGTGAGTTTCCAGCGAATGGAGGGTAAAACATCCGTTGTCATATGACCATGCATTTGAAAGCGACGTTAAAGCCAAATTGAAAAAAAGAACTAGATTAGTTCATTCAACTTCAAACTCTCTGGATGTTGGTTATTTTCGGTCTAACCTAATTTGGGTTGTTGAACGGTCGTCATCCATGAAGCCTAGTCATCCATTGTCCTTCTTCTTTCAGAGGGGAGGCATACTACGGGATGGGCAGGCTACAACACAGACCACAAGCGTCTACAGTAGCTCCTGTTTCATGGATACGAAATAAAACGGCTGAGAAACACTCATCTTTAAAATAAATAAAAAATAAAAACTGGTGTATTCAACCTATCATCCACAGCGACATTAGATTCTCATTCTCTCGCCTAACATCTCAAGTCTATCTCCTGGTTTACTCACATAAGTTCCACTACCCTCCACCACTGCAATGAAAATCCATACTGAGTATTATTATTCAAGATATCAATGCCATAAATCACAAAGGACATAGAGTAAATTCTCTTTACTTCTTCTACTTTCTTTCTCTCTCTCTCTCTCTCTAATCCTCTATTTTCTTTCTTTTTCACACTATTCTATTCTATTCATCTCTCTCTCTCTTTTATTTCTCTTTCTTTCTTTCTCTCTCTCTCTTCCTTTCGCTACATATCTATCATTTACTTCCTTTCTCCCTCTACGTTGTCCTATCTATTTCTTTCATTCTATCTCCCTCTTTCTCTCTCTCTCTCTCTCTCTCTCTCTCCTTCCTTTATCCTCTCTCTTGTACTATCTTTCTCTACAAACATATCTATCATTTACTTCCTTTCTCCATCTAGGTACCTTGTTCATTCTATTTCTTTCATTCTATCCTTCTCATTCTATCTCCCTCTTTTCTCTTTTCTCTCTCTTCTTCTTCTTCCTCTCTCTCTTTCTTTTTATACAAACATGTCTATCATTTACTTCTTTTCTCCATCTACCTGGTTCAATCCATTTCTATAATTCTATCTCTCTTTGCCTCCCTTTTTCTTTCTCTCTCTCTCTCTCTTCCTCATTCATTTTTTATTCCTCTCTCTCTCCCAACCTTTTTCTTCCTCTTTCTTCCTCTCTTTTTCTCTCTCTCTCTCTTTCTCTCTCTCTTTCTCTGTCTCTCTCTGTCTCTCTCTCTCTCTCTCTCATCTATTTTATATTGAACGCAGGGATATGTCAGCCTTTGAATTCATAGACTTCATCAATATGACACATTGCAGCTATGGTCTGTGCACTCTATGCCATCCGTAATCTCACTGACTATACTATACATATAATTACATAATACATATTATATACATCTATAGTAAATACATAAACATACATACAAAGCATTACATACACTGACTATATTATGAACATTTATAGTAAGTACATAGACATACATACAATGATAAGGCACACTATGTGAAAACACAGTTACTCATACATACATCACAGAATAATATGTCATTTGACTTCATTCTATTTATGTACTTCCATTTCAATTGATGATGTATAAATGAGTGGTCCCCAATCTGTCTTTCAATAGCATACCACAGCATTGGTCATCAGTGAAATCATTTTGGCAGTGGTTATTATTTGGAGGTTTGATTGCGTCTTAATATGCCCTGTGGCGTGGCTAGACCCAAATTTGGGTTGGAGGAGGTTTCTCCTCAACCCCCTCCTTCCCCCCTCGTAAAAGAATAGATTTTTTACCCTAAAAATAAGTCCGATTATCTCATTAAATCAAACTGAATTTGGCCAAAGAGCCAATGTTCTTTGTTTGTTTAACTTGGTTTAACGTCGCTTTCAACTCCATGGTCATAGCACGACGGGGTTAGCTGCTCAAATTAACTTCACCCAGCATGAGTGGGGCCAGGAATAGCCAGCTGCAGAACGTGTATTAATGGCATGCTCTGAAGAGATATGAAGACCACACGGGAAAAAGATGAGGGTACAATTTTTTTTTAAAAAATGACTCATTGGTGGTGTAGTATTCAAAAACTGTAAAAAAAAAAAGATGAGGGTACTGAGATATATCTTAATAAAAGAAATACATGGAAAGAATGAGGAAGATGCATCAGTCACGGCTATTATACTATTTCCATATTTTTATTCTTTAAAAAGTTCCAGTAAAACTTAATTTATTAAATTCATATTTGCGTGAATCACTTTCGTGATGTCACAACTATTAGTCAAACTCGATTTACTAAATCTTTGCAGAACTTGGGACTCGAAGCACCGACCTCCAGGTTACAAGTCCGCCGCCTTATCGATCAAGCTACTGAGGTCGGTGTGCTCTTAGTTTGATAATAATAGTAAAACAATTGAGGCCAGCATTAAAGATAAAACCCAAAACTTCAAGCAGATATTTTTTGAGAACGGCTGATCTAATCGCATCATCAGTCCTTTTTTTTTGCCTTTCAGTTCAAATGATGGATGATGACCGATTACGTCAAAGCCAATAGAATTAGTTCATTATTAGTATCATTATGTCAAAAATGTTATTATTTTCATAAGTATTATGTCATAATTTTATCATTAAACAAACCACCGTCATTTTAGCTTGTCAGAACAAAGTAAACAATAATCTCGAAATCAAAACACTCCAGCGTAGAAATTGCTTAAAATTTGTTTTATGATAGAAATAAATGCTCTTAATTTAAAGAAAAAAATTGGAGCAAGGACATTTTTTTTTGAAGAAAACTCAACTATGAAGGAAATTTCAAGAGTTCCTTCTAAAAAAATTTCAAGCTGATAGGTTTAACTAATTTCAATTAATTTGTTTTAATTATACTACCTAGATAGTTATTACTCCCGATAAATTTGCAATACTAGAAATCGGAAGTATAGTGTTTGTTTTTTTTTTTCCAGTGAGACTTAAGTGTTGTAAATGATTGATGTTAAAAATTAGAAAAATAGAAAACACTTCTCTTTGCAAATCAAAATAAAATTTTAATTTTTCTTTGTTCAATTTTAATGTATTTAAATTACTGTGTTTCTGATATGTATTCTTGTTTTATTATTGTACATTGGGCTCACCCGTTATAATAAATGTAATTTAAAAAGAAAATTAAATACAAACGAAAATAAAAAATTGAAATCGGAGCAAAAAAATATTTTTTTTTATTACAAAAACAAACACAATACTTCCGATTTCTAATATTAAAAATTTCTCGGAAGTAAAATGAATGAACTACTCTAATGATACAATTCGAGTGTTAGAATAATCTTGCCTTCATAATGTTCAATTCCTCCGGGTTCGAACCCTCACTCCCCTGGGTTCAAACCGGTCTGTACCCGCAGACCGCCAGTATGCTTGCCGACATAATGGGCGCGAACGAGTCCCTCCCCATCCCCATTCTGGGGCGAAACCACCCGGAGTTTCCGCCCCCACTGGTAAATAATGTCTCGTCGGGGATCGAACCCATGGTCTCCTGGGTGGAAAGCTTGACCGTGACGGAGAGTTTGATAGCTGACACAGAACCACCTCCAGATTTTATCAAGTAGTAAGTTAACATTTACTTTTTGTAAGTGCCTCTAGCCACATAAAAATAGTAGTCGTGAGAATAAAAGATAAAGAGCTAGTTATCTGTGTTATTATGTCACAATTTTTTATTGGGTAGCATCAACACTACAAGAACTAATGCTTATGCATCATATCTCCGACCACTGGTCGTTGCCCACTCTGCAACTACCCCAATATTGTCCTCACGAGGCTAGGGTAGGTCCCTACATCCAAAGTACAGAGCCGAAAAAATCGGACTCCGCCGGTATTCGAACCCGGGACACTTGGAGTGCAAGCCGAGCATGCTACCGCTAGGCCAAGGCGGCTACTATCGTAAGAATAAGCTCATTAGGGTCTAATAAGAATAATAAGCTTTTTTCCAATCAATGAGCGATTTCGGCCATTGAGTTTAACATAGACACAAAAAAACACAATTATTTTAAACCCATGTTTACTGAAATACGTTATCAGCCATGTGAATTACTAAGGCATTCTCTGCCACTTAACCTCGCTAGTCTGTGCATTTTAACCTCGTTAAGTGGCTGCGACTTCCATTTCCATTGTTTGATAATAAAGAAACTCTGTCTCTTTCTTTTGTACAAATTAAAAAAAGACAGCCAGCCAATTATCAATGATGATGTTTGTATTCAGAAAATTGAATAATGAACAATATCGTCCTATTTATACTGCTCGACTAGGACTATTGAGTCCCATTATTGCAACAGTAAGTCTAAGGGCGAAATTATTAGACAAATTCTGTCATTGCTAAGCGTCGCCTCGGTTTTACCTATCTTACACAGTACTTAGCGCCATAGAGGTATTACAAAAACGTCTATTAGTTTCGCGCTAATGCATATTATTATGTGGTCAAAATCCCAAATGGAAGGATAACTTGTCATGTCCCGGCTAGGTTTCGAACCCACCACCACTGGATTACCAGACTGACGACTTGACCACTGAACTACCGGGACTAACGTTCTCAGAGCCTCCTCTGTAAATAAATGTTGTGGAAATTTTTGATGAACAAACGTCTGCCTTTTCACATTTTTCATGGTTATCATAGAATTACGAAAAGCTTGGTCATTTTTCTAAATCGTTACTCAATCAAATAGCTACACGTTTTAGTGTGAGAGGACCAATGACTTAAAAAGATAAATCAGTAGAAAAAAATCCACCAAAAATCAAACAACAATCTAATGGTTTAAAACCAAAAGATACAGTTTAAAACCTAACCACTCACTTCGTTCGATCAATTATTTGGTCGATGGCGCGTTAAATGCACCGGTTCTCGTAGGATCACCGAAGTTAAGCAACATCCAGCGAGGTGAAGACTTCGTGATGCTGGCATTCTGGCCCAACCTAGGCTGGATGAGGTTAATGTGGTTAGCAGGTTTGTGAGTTTCCTGCGAATGGAGGGTAACACCCCTTTTTTGATATGACCAATTGACCATACAGTAGAAAGCGACGTTAACCCATTTTTTTAAACTTTATATTTATTTACCGTCCAAAAAGTTACTTTTTTTATAGCTTATTCAACTAAATGTCGATATTTTCTTGTCCTCGGTTCCAGTATCTACCCGGTGAAAAGTCGAGTGTTGAGAAAGAAGTTTTGGCACGGTTATCATCCCCGCAGATATGTCACCCACAGGTACCCCGGCAGGTAATTGTCTTTCTCGATTTAAAGTTTGGGTTACCTTGTCACTAACGGACTGATTTAATCTTAATATTAATTGGGAATTCCTCATTAAGTTAATTTTTTTTTTTTTTTTTTCAAAATTTTTGACATGAATTTGTAATTTTCAAGTCCAGTATTTTGAGCCCAATGGTACCTATTATATTAGGAATTTACCCATTTTGTCACCACATCAGTATAAACAGAAATCAGTATAAACAGAAAAGTGAGAAGTTGTACATGAATATCAGAACATACGAGTACCTGGACAGCTGTTTTGAGCTTATTGGCTCTCATCAGCAGGTAATAGTTCTGATTATCCATGCCATCAACTAACATAAAAATAAGACTCTGAGGGTTAGGTGGTAGAAAATGCTTTGAACCTTACAATGAATAGTGTTATTATTATAAAATGACCGTAACAATATGACCATGTATTTGAAAGCTACGTTAATACAAAACTGAATAGTACTCGGCTGAAGAAATCAGGTTAACTTCCACTAAAGAGTGATGTTATTATTATTAATATGTATGTATGACTGTATGATTTTATTCGTGGTGAAGCACAAGGCCTCTTCACAATTTCTGTGGGTAGCACAGCATTACTAAGAGCCTCCTGTACTTTTCGAATTCTATTACATTAATTTCTTTTTACTCTGGTAATGCCGCCACTGGTCGTTACTCATACAAGTAACTACTCATTTTTCCTCACGAGGTATAAGTGGACCCCGAACATCTAAGTACAAAGCAGAAAAATTCCTGCCCCGCTGGGAATCGAACACAGGTCACCATGCGTGCAATGCCTAGCGCGCTAACTCACTCTGCCAAGGTGTCTACTTATTATTATTATTTAATAATTAAGATCAGAAACAGTCTATTCTAAATTGAAGACACAAACCACAAGACCACAAGAATCTAGATTATAGAATTTAAGGAAACCTTATAGTGTGGCGGTGTAGGTACAAGATAATATACTACCCAAGAGATGATGGGTACGTTCAAGACCACATCTACCACAAGCATACAAACTAATTGCTCTGGTTTCATTACCGGGAAATTAATTCAAACTATGTCCTACACACTCGTGGTGTTTAATGTGGCCCCAGAGATTCCTCGGTTGTAAACACGTACGAGGCCGTTCAAACTTTTAAAAGCCCTATTAAAAGCGCTTTTAAAATTTTATAGCAATGACCAAGCCGTGTACACTGTACATACATACATTTATACATAAGGTACTCGTATCTTCTATAATCGCGGTACATACATATTAGGTATCTTCTATAATGGCGTTATAACTTTTTCATTAGGTACTTCTTTCACTTTGCCTTTTTCCAAATCTATAACGTGGGGTCGGCATTGATCAACGTTTCATTATGGTTGAGGTTTGTTAAAGAGGTAAATAAAGAGAGAGAAGAGGAGAGCTATGTAGCGAAAAAAGGAGAGAGAGAGAATGGGGAGAATCAAAATATTTGTACGAGAGGGAGAGAGAAAAGGATAGGGAAAGAGAGAGGAGATTAAAAGACAGAGGAGAGGTAAAGAGAGAAGAGAGGGAAATAGAGGAGAGGGAGGGAAAGAGAAAGGAGAGGAAAATAAGGAGGAGATAGAGAAGAGAGAGAAAGAAATAGGGGAGGAAAAGAGGGAGAAGAGGGAAAAAAGAGAGGGACGGGAAAAAGAGAGAGACAGGAGAGGGAAAAAAGACGACTAGGAAACTAAGAGGAGAGGGAAAGAAAGAAAAGAAAGATAGAAAGAGGCGAGGTAAAGAGAGAGGAAACAAAAAAGAAAGAGGCGAGACAGAAATACAGGAGAGAAAGAAAGATGGCAGAGAAAGAAAGAACTTGGAAGTACAAAAGGGGGAAGGGAGAAAGAGGGAAAGAAAGAGAGTACATTAGTACAAAGTCGTATTATATTTGACCTACCGCGAGGCGCGTGCAGGATCGCATGGCAAGCAGAACCCGCACGCGTGCATCTCATTAGGGACTTACAATGGGCGCGAGAAAAAATCAAAGTACATAGGTACAAACATCATTTATCGGGGAGGGAAAGAGAGAGAAGAGGAAAAAAAGAGAGGAACGAGAAAAAGAGACAGAAGAGGGAAAAAAGACCTGTTAAAGACAAAAAAAAAAAAAGAAAAAAAGACTTATAGTAAAGTATTCACCGTGGTCGCGTGCACTTGCGCAGTAGGTTTACACACAGGTGACCGGGTTTGAATCCCGGCTAGGTAGAAAATTTTCTACTCTATTCTTTGAATGTTCGGAGTCCACAGGTTTGGGGTCCACTTTAGATAGTGTACTATAATAATAATTCCGTATCCATGAGATAGGTAGGTATAGGTATTCCTACCTAAATCACGTGATTTAGGTATGAATACCTATCTCACGGTGGTGGGAGGATTATATGGACGCCCAGATCCAATGTCTAGGCTCCTCATGTACGTAGTTTTTGGTGCAAGAGGAAAGGCTAGTCGTGCAAGAATTCGAAATAATCTATTACGGGTGATCCCCGTTCCAATCATTTTCTTTACCAAAAAATTGGTCTGGGCATTCAAAGAGGCATTTCCTCTTTGAATGGCCAGCATCCTCGGTTCTTGCATCCTCGGTTCCCTTCCGGAAGGACGGTCCCTGGGACAAGTATTTTATATTTAATTAAACTAAATAAAACATTCCTCTTCTTATCAAAAAAAAAATCTATCTCTATCTGTTCCACAGATACCGCCATCACATCTGTGCGTCTCCCACGTCCTCGTTCTTCTCCCACATCTCCCTCTTCATCCGTCCCTCCTACTTCCTCCTCTTCCTTCTTCCCTTCCTCTTCCTCCTCTTCGTCTTCTACTTCTTCTTTTCCTCCTTCTCCAGCGTCTTCCAGCCCACCAGCAGCTCCCTCGAGAAGATCAAGAGGAACGGAGAGATCGTGGACTACTGAAAAAAGTGGTCGCCAGTGGTCGCCAACCGTTTGTCCGCGGCGTCCAATAATAATAACACTCTTTAGTCACTTTAGTGGAAGGTAACCACCAGGCGAGGTTAATGCTCAAAGCAGTTTCTACCACATAATCCTCAGAGTCTTATTATTATGTGGTCACAAACTCAAATTAATGAGGATAAATTCATGCACGGTAACACTTGACTACCCAAATCCAAATCGGTGGACCGCAAAAACATATTGGAAATCGGGCAAAAAATGATAAAGTTTACTTGTCACACAAGAAATTATTGACATACCTATTTAATCCATCAAGCAAAAAAATTACATAGTTTACTTGTGACACAAAAAAAAATTATTGACATATTCAATCAATCAAGCAAAAAAATGACATAGTTTACTTATCACACAATTTTTTTTTCAAGAAACCCCTGCAAAATAAATACGATGGAATATACGTAGGCTCTTCCCCCGAAATGTAGGTCTAGCTACGCCACTGCTGGTCACAAATCTGGCAGAAACAGAGGAACGCCGATGTGCTGTTGCCACAACAGAAGTACTAAATTTGTGGTGCTCAACAACATTATGAAACATTTATTATTGACAGAGGACATTAATTAACATTAATAATTATTGATAGAGGACAAAGCTGATGAATAAACCATAAAGTTAATGAGAAGATGAGTTGATAAAATATTATAATATCTTACAGTTTAGGTTTTTCAATGAAATAAGGTGCGTCCACACGTCACTCACCTATTTTAGCCAAACTCGCACTCAGAATCCACAGGGCGATAATGAAGGGTGTCTCCACACGTTGGAACTCAATCCCCGCCACTCGGTACCGCTTCACCTCCTTGTGCTCGCTGATTGGTCCAGCGCTCGCGACTAGCACGCCCTCTAACGGAGAAGTTGGCAAACACGGCGAAGCGCTTGTAATGGCCGGAACGAAATCGCTCACAGTGTTGCCAACTTGAGGGTTGATGATCGCGATTTCGGGCGAAACGGAGCGAGCAATGACGCAAGCGATCGTTACGATTGATATCGTTGAGAATAAGATTCGGCGAAGTGTCGCCATGTTGGCGAAGGCGATGTTTACAACGTGAACTTTTTAGGATAGGAATTATTTTCAATTTGAAGTTGTCATTTTTGATTGTGTGTAGCACATCTTTTGTGGTTGAATTGTAAGCGAAACTGCACATAAAATGATTCCATTATTATTTAATTACATGGTATTATGGTTATTTATTATTAATATACATAATTTCATATATTTCTATCTTTTGCTGTCTGATATTTTGCATATTTGATAATATATCTACTCATATCTATCACTTTGTTTACATTGCCATTAGGTACTATACCTTCAATGTAGTGCACATTCGATTTTTATTTTCATAGTTGGTTTCTTCAGCTTACTTCGGAAAATTGTTTATCAAGAGTTTTAAAAAATAATTACTAAAATCACATGGATTACTCGATCAAAAATTTTGGTCCACACTTCAATCCTAACTAAATTTATCACATACTAGTCTCTTGCAGTCAATTCTGGAAGCACCTTAAACTTGCTGTTTCATAGAAAAGTTATTGATTTACCTTGGAAGCACCCAGTTCCGTGTAACAGAAAAACTTTGTTATTTTTGTAAAGTTGTTAAAGTTCTTCACATTGTTATTTTTGTTAGTTTCTTTTTATTTTGTTTTTCCATTTTCTATTTACTTACGTCCCTACGTTTTACTTGACAATAAAATTACATTTTCTCTTGGGAATGACGTTTTCAAGAGCTGTCTTTCATATATGTACTTGGATAGAGCTTTATCGGTCTAATACACAGTGATCATTAAAGGTGGGTCAGAGTACGGTAGCACTCCGGCCCGCCAAGTCAAGAAAGTTTAACAGCGTTACCAATTGATATTTTACGCCATGGCACAAGTATCACATTCCGAGTAGTCACAGAATAAATAGTACAAATTAATGATTGGGGCAATCGAATTATAT
Organism: Bactericera cockerelli; assembly: GCA_024516035.1. Classification (NCBI taxonomy): domain Eukaryota; kingdom Metazoa; phylum Arthropoda; class Insecta; order Hemiptera; family Triozidae; genus Bactericera; species Bactericera cockerelli. The sequence goes on along the minus strand of CM044963.1, from coordinate 10,685,978 downwards.
TATTTTTTTTTACATTATATATAAAATATTATGAATATTCAGAAGGGGGTGTGACAGGTAGACCAGGTTTAAAAAAGAATTATCGTTATTTAATATTCTTTGAATGATCTTGGATATCAAATAAATGAGTACCTATTTTTATCCTTGATGATTTGAATTCAGATTTCTAATACTAATAAAGTCTGGCTGAGGGACTATAAACAGGGAATAGACCAGCATTGGCTTGGTTCTGGAGGCCCTTGTCAATTATTAGCCTCCTTGTAAAGACAGTGGTAGAAGTGCTGAGTCATTCCTTCACTGTCTGACTACCATCGTTCAAGATGACGCCACCCTATGATGAATACTAAAAAAGAATTTAATATAAGTTACATTACAATCTTATCTGAACAAATTAGTTTTATTGACTTTCATAATCTTGTTTCATAAAGTTTCAGTTGAGTTTGTCTTCCGTCATAACCTTGAATTTATTTCAAAACTTTGCCAATAGTTTTATGAAAAGGGGAGGGGTAGGAGAAGAATTCAAAAAAGTCAATTCTTATACACAAACTGGGTCAATTTTGGATTGAAGCAACATCTATATGTGATTATTGCGGAACGTCTATTTTCACTTCACTTTTTGACAATTTATTAGGTAAATACAAGAAAAGCAAAGCAATGGGAGCCAACATTTCTCTCTAGAATATCTCAAAATGGTCAGAAGATACCATCATAAGATACTTGCATAAACAAGGTATACAATTTAAAATGGCTCCTAAAAGCACATAGGATTTTAATCTTTGAGAGTTGAACTATACAAGGGTGACCTCAATATCCTACACAATAAAAACAATTTAAGAAATCCAGAAGATTGTCTTTAAGAGTCAAAGATCCTTATAAAAGGATTTGGAAGGATTAATCCTTTAATCCTTCTACCAGCAGACCTCTTGCAAACACAGGAGTTGTTTAGGACCTAATTTCTACTTTAATTTCTCCACCACCAAGAAACACGAATGAAAAAAATAAAGTTAAGTTAAAAACAACTGAACAACATCCTTAACATTCAGTAACAAGTTAAGGTGTTAGCAATCTACCAAAGAAATACGGATGAAAAAAAAATAATATTAATTAAGTTAAAAACAACTGAACTCAATCTTAAAAATCAGTAACAATGGTGTTAACAATCTTGTCTAAAATTTAAAGAAAGTTAAAAAAAACACACACACATGCTCAACTTTCTTTCCATTTCTAATACCAGTAGGTATAGGAACCCCATTTTTTTTATTATACTCAATTCCCCTTAGTAAAACAAAACACGGTTTCCTAGACTACGTCATTTCACTATGTATTATTTTTAACAATAATTTGTAGTTTGTATAGTTTGTGGCAAAAAGTTTGTCGTGTACCAATATTTGATTTAACAATAATTGATCTCAAAAATTATGTAAATAAAATATATCTATTGATTTAGATATTATAGATATAGGTATTAGATACTTACTATGGAAAGTCAAAACTACCTCTTTACAAGTAAAATATGACAACTAAAGGAAACTTTTATTTTGCCAGCAAACGTTATGCAGATAAAACTAAAGGAAATTTAAAACATTTCAGTAATTAAAAAACACTTGTACTCTCGCTCGAAATCTTTCAATTTTTTTTAACTCATACACCTACTTGATATTTATGTGAACATAATTAATTTTTTTACACTTTCATTTTAATTTTCAATCCAGCTTTCATACGTTCTGCAAAAATGGTTCACCGCCTCAGGAGGTTTAAAAATTAATTCTATTCCCGAAAAAGAACGTCAACACGCGAGCGACAACTTTGTTGATGTGACAGACGCCGTATTCTGCTGCCGCTGCTGGTATTCTGAAAAACTGTTACGCCGAACCCTCTTTATCATCGAACCCTTCTTTCTCCTCTTTCCTCAAAATCTCCACTTTGCTTCTCCTTCCTCAAATCCTCCACCTTCCTTCTCCTTCCTCAAAACCCCCCACCCTCCTTCCTCAAACCCCCACCCTCATTTCACAAACCCTCACCCTCCTTCCTCAAACCCCCACCCTCTTTCCTCAAACCCCCACCCTCCTTCCTCAAACCCCCCACCCTACTTCCTCAAATACCCCACCCTCCTTCCTCAAACCCCCACACTCCTTCCTCAAATCCTCAACCTTCCTTCTCCTTTCCCAAACCCTTCACCCTCCTTCCTCCTTACACCCTCTACTACTCCTTCTTTCCTTCTCTCTCTCTCTCTCTCTCTCTGTGAATCCCTACCTCTACCTTCTCTCTCTCTCTCTCTCTTCCTCTCCATGCCTTTTTGCCACCATCTCCAACATCCTCTTTTTTCCAGGAATGTAACCTTCATTCCTCTTTTACTCTCTTTATCATCAAACCATTCATCCTCCGCCAGTTCTCCCTCTAAGCTAAGGACATACCTCCTACTATTTTGTTCCTCTTTCTTTCTGTCTTTCCTTTTTCTTTCTCTTTCTTTTTCTTTGTTTCTTTCTCTTTCTTTTTTTTTTCTTCATCTTCGTCTTTGTCCTTATTCTTCTTTTTCTCTTTCTTTTTGTCCTTATTATGCTCTTTCCTTTTTTTTCTCTTTCATTTTTTTTCTTTGTCTTTGTCTTTGTCCTTATTCTTCTTTTTCTCTTTCTTTTTGTCCTTATTATTGTCTTTCCTTATACTTTCTCTTTCTTTTGGACTTCTTTTTTTTTTCTTTATCTTTGTCTATGTCCTTATTCTTCTTTTTCTCTTTCTTTTTGTCCTTAATATTCTCTTTCCTTTTTCTTTCTTTTTGTCTCCTTCTTTTTCTCTTACATCTTTCTCCTTATTTTTCTATTTCTAATCTATACCCTCCTCCCACTTTTCACCCTCTATCTCCTTACCCCCCTCCTCTCCTCACATTTCCCCTACTAACATCTGTCTGTCCCCTCTCCCTCTCCTTTTTCTGCATAGGAAAGACATTTAAAAGCCAACGGAGGTGGAAAGGGAGAGGACAGAGTGTATAACGATTTCGTATGCGGCACATCAAGGAACTAACGGTGAGGGGAACAAGTCTTTGTTGTGAGGCGAGTGAAACGTAGAGGAATGGGGGTTTTCAGGATGGAGGATTAGGGCGGATGTAGCGCGCGGAGGGAAGGGATATTGAGTTTTCTGAGGGTGGAGTGTTAGGGTGGAGGAAAAGAAGAGAGGGACCCGAAATTCCCAGCGTTTGGGAGACAGGTGGGAGATGAAAAGTGGGAGACAGGTTGTTTGTCAGAGGGAGGGAGAACTAGGTTTCTGGGAGAGTAGATTAGGGGGAAAGGGGGAACATAGGGGTACTTGTGAGAGTAGAGGAAGCTGGTAGGGTAGTTGTACCTGGAAAAGTAGAGGTAGTTGGAAGGGTATGAGTATCTGGGATATTAGGGGTGGTTTGGTAGAGTGGGGGTAGCTGGGAGGGTATTGGTAGGTAGGAGGGTAGGGGTAGCTGGGAGGGTAGTGGTAGCTGGGAGTGTAGGGGTAGCTGAGAGGGTAAGGCGGTAAGGGTAGCTGGGAGGGTAAGGATAGCTGAGAGGGTAAGGGTAGCTGAGAGGGTAGTAGTAGCTGGGAGGGTAGGGGTAGCTGGGAGGGTAAGGGTAGCTGGGAGGGTAAGGGTGGTTTAGTAGAGTGGGGGTAGCTGGGAGGGCAGATGAGGAGAGGTAATTTGAAGAGCCCGAGACTGGGAATGCGCATGTCTGGTGGGTTGGAAAAGATTTTCCAAGAGGGTTGGGTGGTTCGGGACGATGCTTACCCTTGAGATGAGAATATTTTTCCAAGTAACCTCGCTGAATGATTAGATTGAATAGCTCAAAAGGTCAGGGTTTCATTCCCGGTGGGTTTGTTACAGTTATAAAATACCTCGTTCTTTATTTAGAACAGAGTATTTTGTAAAGTCAAATTTGGACAAATACTCCTTTTACAAATATCAACTGTTCGATGTTTTTCAGAACCTGAACATGATTGAAAGTTCAGTGATTGAATAGCCAGAAAAGATTCAAAATTGATTTTTATATATTTAGACACTTGTCAGACACCTGCACTGTTTCTCTCGTAGTGAAGTCGCTTGTCTGGTTGACAAGTTTTCACATCAGAGATCTTTGAGTTCAAATCCCAATCAGGGCAAGATTTCACTTATTCATAAATGACCGTATGAATTAATTACACAAACACATAATGACGGAAAAATTATTAGAGGTTTGAAGAACTTATGAGTCCTACTCTCAAATAGATTTTCATCATCAAGCACGATTCAGAACAAGGCAAATAATTTATACTTATTGTTTTCGTATTGTTAAATATTGGTATTGGTAATTGTGCTCAAATTTAGGTACTTATATTCTTTTTACCATGTATTGGGTCCAACCAAGCCACTACAATCAAAATACACAATAAAAAATTTCTACCCTCTTAGGGATTCGACTTCGGTTCATAAACAATGCGAGTATGCAACTTAAGCAAAGCTTGTTTTTACTATGTTCCGTACCTCAGTAGCTCGATTGATAAGGCGGCGGACTAGTAACCTAAAGGTCTTTGGTTCAAGTCTCTAGTCAGGCATTTAGTTTAGTTACTTATGCAAGTTTAAGAAATTGTGAAACGTGATTCGCACAAATATGAGGTGGGAAAAAAATTTGGTCCGTATACCTAGCAAAAGTTGGGAGAAAAGAAAAGTTTACTTCTTATTTAAAATAAATATAAACCTTAGAACGTATAAATATTGAACATTCTATCTATTTCTTGAACGAAAAGAATAGTTTAAAAAAAACAGTATGCAGTCATTGCTCTCGATGCACTTCATGTGCATCTAGAGTGTAGATTTCTTTTTTAAAAAACTGGGTAGGTCAAATTTTCGACGAATACAATACTTTCCTTATTATAGGATAACGAAAGTAAAAATCAAACTTGGAAACAAAGATGTTGATAAGTTTGATGCTAAGCAACAAAATCAAAGAAAACTTCATGGACTTTTAAATAATAGTCCTATCAAAATATTCAAGTTGGTCCCAAAATTAAAAATTAAATAATGAGAAGTTATTGTGAACTATGTATAAAACTCACCTGAAATTCCTTTATCTTCATTCTCTGCTTCCTGATTTGTTTTCAGTGCTGTGGTTTTTATCACTCGCGCTATAATTATGTAAATCGGATATTTTCTTTACATTGTCATTGACTGCGCGTATTTATTAAAAGAAATATTAATAGAGCTTGCCCAATTCTTATCTATATCAAAAAAGGCTTAGTAGAGGAATATTACCTATAACTAAAAATATTCCTCCACAAAGTCTTTTTTGATGTGTAAATAAAAATCTCTTTCCGCTTTAAATACGACTATAAAAGTTTCACATGCAATGAAAGACTTTTATATGTATAGCACAAAACTGACGCAAAATGAAATCTCGATCTATCTCTTGCCCTTTCAATTGGGCCGGATTGAACTGGATTTTCATGGAGTTGGTTAGTTTGAACGCAGTCTGTATGCGCATCGAGAAGGTTAGGTCTATAATGTTGAAATTTTTGCTGAATATCATTGAAACAATTTTTTTTAAATTCTCTTTGATTCGGATTTGACGTGAGGAGTAACTAAAATAACGATATTGTATTGTGTATAGACACGTGGATAGCAGAGTAGATTTTCAAATTCGCGCCAATGATTCAGCTCGTAATCAAAGTACAAACTTCATCCGCTAGAGTTCGTCGAGGCACGCGCGTCATTGTCGCCATTTTGATTTCCCCAGTAATGAAGTAAACAAAAGAAATTTTTTATTTCCGCCATTCGATTCGCCCGACATTTAATTTTTTGCTGAATTTCCATTTTTCCACCTCTTTCGAAAGGGTTTTCTGTGAGTTTTCCACATCAGGGCGACGGGCTTATCAGTGTTTCACCACTCTTTCAGTGTCAAGTCTGTTTTTTTTTTTGTTATTTCTCGTTGAACGAAAGACGCCAAGATGAACAAAATCGAAATGAGCCTGGACGACATCATCAAAAACTCGAAAGACATCAAAAACTACCGCAGCCGTGGTCGAGGGGGTGCCCGTGGCTCCGGAGCCGGGAGCCGAGACAGAGTCCGCCGGACGTCGGGGGGCCAAACTTCAAGCGGAGCCCATCCAGGAGGGGTGCGGCGGGGGGCAGGCCCTTCACTAGATCCCCCCGGGGTGCGGGATCCTACAGATCCAATGCGTCCTATAACAAGGTGAGTTCCTACATGGTCCCTTGAAAATTACCTGCATTTCAATAATACATGTCCTATTTGATGAATGTAGTTAGTTGATCAATAAAGTGTTATATAATAATACATTATATTGTCTGATTAGGACTAGTGGGTGCCATTATACCAGCAGTGATCCCTAGACGTAGTCAAATGTGGTCATAATCCTAAACGGGAGAATAACTTGTCATGTCCAGACTGGGTTTCAAACCCACAACCTCTGTATTACCTGACAGATGGCTTGACCAGTGAGCTACATATCAGGACAGGCAAGCACTATTATCAGGCCTGGCCATTTGGCTCCTGAGTCTCTGTAGAATTTACTAGGGCTTACTGATTGTCTCCCAAGAAAAAGCCTGTCTATCTTGTACAGTAGTTATTCAGTGCATCCCTTGGAGGTACTTATTGGTTACTGTCAGCCCATCAAAATATAGGATGATTTTTGTTGTAAGAAATGACTCATCACCCTTCTATTATAACACAAAAAAATCATGTAATCATTACATCATTTCTTGGAAATGACTCAAAATGTTGTCCGACTTGGATGATATTCATATTTAGTTGGATGTTAAATTACCTCAAACAAGTATGATTATTGAAGTTATACATAGGTGGACAGTTACCTCTCTACTATGTATATGTATAAATATGATATCTTTTATCCTTTTTAACTTTTTTTTTTTTTTTTTTTTTTCTTCTGATACATACAACTAGTATTTTAAACTTGATTCTAATTTATTTGTGTTTATCTTTTGTTTCAGGGTGATGTTGACAGCATGTGGACACATGATCTCTATGACTCTGCTGGCTATGGTGGAGGTATCAGATCACTGGGAGGAGGAGGTGGTGGAGGCTCAGGCAAATTACTCATCAGTAATTTAGACTTTGGCGTTAGCAACAGTGATATCAAAGTAATTGTTACCCGTTAACTACTCTCAACCTGCTATACCCTGTATAGTTTGGAAGATTTGTGTCTCCCTTTTATGCATCTTCAGGCTGAAGTTGTTTGGTGATGGTGAAGATGTGATCTTCTACCTGCCTTGCAAGATGTGATTTGTTAGTTTCAAAGTCATTGGCTTTGATGGATTATGTTATATGTTATTAATGTTTTTGTGAACTTCCCAACCTGCAAGATATTTTTGATGGCAATTTGACAACCTGCCAATCATGCCGTATCCTGATTAAAGTTCAAGTTTATACGATTTTGTGTTCATCTTAGTACCAATCTATAGGAATGTGGATCAAGGAATCTCATTTAAATAAAAAATTGGATATTCACTTTTCATGAGAGAAAAAAGTTGGTGTACCCCCTATGTTGACTTTTCTTGATCTCAAGTGATGGCTACCAAAAATGAAGAAATAAATGTAAAAGTGAAATATCAGTGTATTGACAAGTGCTGCTATTTATCAAAGTGAAAAACAGAAATTCTACTCTGCATAAAACAACTGGATTGAAAAATTGATAAGAAATGCTTGTATTACTGTCAATTCTTATTGGAATTGATTTGTCCAGAATAGTGTCTACAATGATTTACTATTGTAATCAATACCTTAAATTCTAAATTTAATGTGCATAAATGAAACTTCACAAAAAGTTCTTGTGGAATATCTGAGACATAAAAGCCACTTAAAAGAAATATTATGAAGCAATTTCTTTCTCAGTGCCTGCAGACCAAAAGATTTGTCAAGAACAACTAAAATGAAAACTTGATATTTCCTGCAAAAGAAGACAGTAAAACTACATGAAATGATGACTTCTCACATCCTAATATCCAGTACCTAATGTGGCAGATGATTTGACGTTGACATTTCCTTGGCAAGTGCTGGTCGCCTAGTTCTAAAATCACACAAAGGAATTTCATTTGTTCAGATGCATTCATCTCTCATCTTGTGTCGAGCATGATAGATGGCCACAGAGATTACCAGCTGGGAAGTTGGAAGTCCCATTCTGAAACCGGTTTGACCATTTTATTTATGCTATTGACATTAAGTTTTTTGTGAAACAATACTTTACATGTTATGTATCTCTACTGTAGATCTTAGATTTCACAGAAAATGACTTACCAAGTATGATGTATCAATGTTATTTTCATATATGAAAGCTATCAGTTTACCTTGAATATTATTATAACCAATGGGGTTTCCCCCCCCCCCCCCCCCAATTTTTTTTAAAAAGTAACATTTGAGTTCTGGGTGGGTTTCCTTTCTGTTGTATCCTCCTGTCCTCTTTGGCCCCTATTTTTTTCAATGTAACAGAGTTTTGATTCTCATGATAATTTGATAACTGTTACCATTTGGGCTGTGGTATTACTATTTTAAAGAGACAACCCCTAATACTTAACACGTATGAGACAGGTCCTATTTTCTATAGTTTGTACGCTGGGACGGCTTCAAATTAGGGTATGTGTTCCAAATATGACAACAACAAAAAAAATTGGGACGGGTGAGTACAAAAATATATTAATAATAGCATTATCTGTGCCCACCGGCGGGTCACGTTACAAGGGAAATTGAAAAAAAAAACGTGACCCACTGGTGGGCACGCCGTCTCATACGTGATAAACGGATAGATAGTCAGGAACAGATTTGAGTTTTATACATAGAAGTTAGTGGTGAGGTAAATAAGAATATGTACTTTTTAGTGGAAGGTTACCACCAGGCGAGGTTAATGCTCCAAGCATGTTCTACCACCTATCCCTTAGAGTCTTATAATGTGGTCACAAACTCAAATTAATGAGGAAAAATTCATGCTTTAGGTGATATTCAAACCAACGGATCCCTTCACTACCTGGTTTACCAGACTAGCACATTAACCACTACCAGTGTTTTGTGTTTTACTATAGTGTTTTGCGACAATACCTGTCTCTAGCTTTAAAGTTAAAATTTGATTTCATATGGGTAATGACTTCTAATGAGTGAAGTGTCTATGAAATGAGTCTATGAAAATTTATGTTCTAATGAGTCTATGAAAATTTATGTTCTTTTTTACACAAGAAACTTCCAACTGATTTCTGCTATGTTTTGATTTGAAGTGCTAGAGGTATAGATTTTTTTTATCTATGTAGAGAGACTTATTTGTATCAGAAAAATGACTTGGTTCAAATAATCAATTGATTTTTTCCCCACATTATACCTTTAAATGTTCTTCAAAAAGATAAATGTATAAATTATGTTTAAATTGTTATTAAGTGATTTTTTTGCTAAGGAAAAACAGTTTTCTTGGGTTTAAAACAGGTTTTTAAAATGACATTTGAAATGATTTTATTGTATATAAAATTTCAACACTACATCAATTTTTGGCGAACAAGTTCTTTTAATTCTGAATTATATTCAAATTTAATTTAAATCTTGGGAATAGATTCAAATTTTAAAAAACCATTTGTGGCATCTCTAAGATTTTTCTTTGGTTTATCAATTATTATCAATACTGTTTTCTATATTGAAAAGAAAGTGACAGCATACCTTGTAGTCCTTTTAGCAAACAGATAAAAAAAATACAGTAGCTTATTACGAATTTATTTAATTTAATTAAGTATTTGACAAAGTTGTTTTTTCTTGGTATAAAAAAATCATGTTTTATCTACAAATTGTTCCATTAATTTTATTTGAACTGTTGATGTAAAGGTACCAAATGTGCAGTTTGTTTTTTTTTAAGTTCAAGATTTTGAACTTTTCATTCCGAGAGGTTGCTTATATTTTTACTTCTAAGTTAGAATTCTGGCTGGGGGACTATAAACAGGGAGTAGACCAGCATTGGCTTGGTTCTGGGGACCCTTGTCAATTATTAGCCTCCTTGTAAAGACAGTTATAGAAGTGCTGAGTCATTCCTCCTCTGTCTGGCTACCATCGATCACGATGACGCCATCCTTTGATGATGAAGTTAGAATATAATTTTCCTTCACTCTAAATTGGAAATCTATATTGGTCCCTTTTTAGAGCACAATTTCCAGGGTTATTTTGACGTTTTTTTTTACAACTATCATATTTTTATACTTCAGAGATTATAGTAAAAAAATCATTATCTTAATCTACTGGCACTGGAATGAGACAGGTATAGATTGTGACTTATTTTTTGTTGCCAAATATTGTGATTTTCTTGCCAAAACACTATTACTATAAATCCAATGGCATTTCTGCTCTAGGTAAATTGTTTATTTAGTTCTTTTAAAATTTTCTTTAAATTTAGTATTCATAAACTTAAGAGATCTCAATTCTGATATTGACTAAATGAGACAGACAGGTGTAAAAAGTATTATTTTTATTTACCCTGGTTTAACTTTCATTGGCTGTGAGCTTTCGTGAGTTTATCTCTGGGGCTATTGGATTCAAATAATACCATTGCATCGACAGTTCAAAAATCCACCATAAACAATAAGTACCACTTGATGTAAAGCAGAATTCATTCACCTCTTCGAGTGACAGGGTTTTATTTCCAAATATTATTCCACCTTAATCCAGGTGGCATAGGGTTTTGTTGGTTCAGAACCGACGCAATGCCTGAAATTTTCATCTCTGAGAATTTGACCACTAACTAGTGGCACCAAAACAACTGCTGGAATAAGGGGACTAATCCTACTCAGGCAGAATAAATTAGTGTCTAATATTATTATCTACATTTCAGTATTCTTCTTTATAATTTGGCCGCAAACAAGCTAGCTTCAATGGATATTTTTTTTGGGATAGGCTCTTGTTTTCGCCGTTATTTTTTCGGGAGATTATTATTGCATTTTAGTTTTCTTCCTTTTTCAATATTTTCTGATGTCCATACAAAAAAGACAATTCCAAACAGGCACTTATTCACCCTTCTCGTTATAATAAGCCTTAAGTGCTTTACAAAGAAGTCTCATAAGGCTGGTTGAAGATTTTACCTATTTTTGGGCCGATTCGAGCCACTTAGGGCCAGAGGGGACTTGTTTTGTCGAAAATAGCGAATGATTTTTGTAATAAGGAAAGTAAAAAGAGCCTTGCTTTCAATGTACCAAATCGATTTGTGATCTTACATTCATACATACTACAGGTTATTACAATCGATAAGGTTCCAGACTCGTAACCTGGAGGTCGGTGGTTCGAGTCCCAAGCAGGGCAAGTTTTTAATGAGGCTATTTTTAAGTGGTCATTGTGAAAAAGAATCACTCTAGATGGGTTTCTGAATTCTGCTCCTTATGTCTCCTTAATTATTGTAAACATCTAAGTTATTATATGATACCTAACTAATGTTTCATCCAACCATTTTAACCATGATTTTCTTTGCCAGATTTGGTAGGTGGTGACTACTCAAATTTGAACCCTTGCTCTGCTGGGTACTCTCAGCCCAAGCTGGGTTGGGTGAGGTTCATTTCATATAGAGACAGACACCTCTTGAAACGTCCATATCATTTTTTTTCTTTTCGCGAGGGAGAAATTGTACCTGGTGTTAAAATAAATTAAGAATTAAAATGTTTTTTTTTTTTTTTTTTTTTTTTTTTTTAATGAATATTTCTTTAAAGAGAGGTCTGTAACATTCAGAGTCCTTGCCCCTACTTAAAATGTTATTCCTGGCAATTTTAAAATGGTCAAATGAAACACGTTTCAACCTTACGTCTCTGTTGTACAACTTCCTATTTTCTGTCCGCTTGCGTGGTTATTGACAACAAATTAATTGTCTTCTTTCCAGGAGTTGTTCTCAGAGTTTGGGCCCCTCAAGTCCGCCAAACTCCACTATGACCGCTCAGGACGCTCTTTGGGAACCGCTGATCTGGTGTATGAGAGACGCTCGGACGCCATCAAGGCGATGAAACAGTACAACGGCGTGCCGCTAGACGGTAAGCTTACAGACACACCTTGTTCCTTATCTTTTGCAAAGAAATAGAGATTATTATTATTATTATTTGTAGGTATATTTTACATTAATATTGATAGTACAATAAACGGGGCGGAGATAAATCTCAAGCCAACAGGAAATCTTCATTGTTTGCAGTTGAGAAACTTCCTGGTAATCATTCAATTTATTATTATTATTATTATTATTATACAACGCTTTATTAGGTATAAATGAACATTCAGTACATACAAATAATTATTTTAACAATGAAAAAAATGGAAATTATTTCTCTTAATAGTTACAAAAAATCTGTAATTATTTCATTACTTTTTTTAATTTAGGTTTAACGTCGCATTGAACTTCATGGTCATATCACGACGGGGTTGTTCACCTCCATTCGCAGGAATTTCACAATCCTGCTAATTTCTACCAATAACCTTTCTATTAAATTTTACTACGTTGTATTTCTACCGTCATTGTTTGATTAATATCAACTCGTCGTCTGTCCCCAGGTCGTCCCATGCAGATTCAGCTGGCGGCTGACGCCTCAGTGCTGGAGGCGAGGCCAGTGCCGCGGGCTATAGGAGGAGGCGGTGGCGGATACAGGAATGGCTCAGCCGCCCCGAGCTACCGACCCAGAGGCGGAGGCCCCAGAGGTGAATATTATGAATAGGATTTGTTTCTATGATACGCTGTCAAATCTCTGGATATAAGAGAAGGTTTCGGAGGCCCTAGAGGTGAATTATGAATAGGATTTGTTTCTATGATACTCTGTCAAATCTCTGGATATGAGAGAAGTTTTCGGAGGCCCTAGAGGTGAATTATGAATAGGATTTGTTTCTATGATACTCTGTCAAATCTCTGGATATGAGAAGGTTTTGGAGGCCCTAGAGGTGAATTATGAATAGGATTTGTTTCTATGATACACTGTCAAATCTCTGGATATGAGAGAAGTTTTCGGAGGCCCTAGAGGTGAAATATGAATAGGATTTGCTTCTATGATACACTGTCAAACCTCTGGATATAAGAGAAGTCCGAGGCGCGGATTTTTTCTCTCTTATATTAGGTCACTAAATGAACTTACAAAAATCTAGGGTTTTTTTTTCGTCTTCTTTTTTTCAAAGTAGATCTTCTTTTTCATCTTCGGGGCGATAGGAGTATTGATGGATTTTATTTTTTTTTACGTCACTTTCAACTGCATGGTCATCACAAGGGGGTTTTTTTTTAATTTATTTATTTAATAACAGGATTACATACAGAGTGTCCACTTTTAATGTGCGCCATAGGAAATATACATGTAAAAACAGTTTTTCTTTTCTCAAAAGTCGCCATTAAGTATTTTAGTTAAACCAAATATGTTAACTCATGTATTTTTATCTGAAGAATCCACTGGTGGTAATTTCATACAACTGGGGCTTACAGTTAAAAAGTTAAGGGTTCGAAATCCGAGAAATGTGTTATGTTTGAAACTCAACACTTTTGTACAAATGGATACTCTATTTTATGTACTTTTTCACGAGAAATTGATTGGTAATATTTTCAATTACCTGGGGTTTACAGTTAAAAAGTTCTGGGTTCGAAACCGAGTAATTGCGTTATGTTTGAAACAAAACCTTTTTGTAACTGAATAAATACTCTATTTTATGTATTTTTTCACGAGAAATCGATTGGTGATATTTTCAAACACGTAATACTCACAGTTAAAAAGTTTCGGGTTCAAAACCCGAGAAATACCTGGTTTATGAAATTTATTCATTCTGTTCTTTGTTGTCTGCATCACGGCAAAAAAAAAAAAAAAAAATCACGGCAAAAAAAAAACAAGGAGGTCGAGGAAGAGTTCTGAAGTTAGATTTTCATTGTAGAATATTGGACCAATAATGTGTTGTCCTACTATTCCTGCCCAGACGTTTACTTTTTGTGGGTACTAAGTATGAGGCTGTACCAAGAGTAGATTTTCTTTGGCCCACATCCGTGAGTTTTGAAAATTGGGAGCTTGTGTCAGATTGAAACTAGATTCGTCTGAAAAGCAAATATTTTCTAGCAGTCTTCTGTCAGCATTTATCAGGTCCATCAATGTAGAACAAAAATGAATCCTTCTTTCATAATCACCATTCAATAACTGCTGATGTTTGCTGAAGTGATAGCTACGATACTGATGTTTTTTCAGAGTCTTATGTACAGTACAACAGAGTGCTCTTGTTAAGGTTGAGCTGTCGACTTATTTCTCTTACACTCAGAAAGGGATCCCTTTCCACAAGGATCAAAATGTTGGTCTCATTTTGAGAAGGAACTCTTCGGACATGTGTTGATGCGACTTGTTTGTCATGGAGAGAACCATCATTATCAAAATTTTTTCACTGCCCTAAGGACTTGACAATGAAGGAAATAGGAACATTCTGGATGCTGTTCTAACCAAATATCACGAGCCCTTCTAGCACTGTTACCCTGATAATACAGTTTAACCAAACCAATTTTATCCTGTAAAGACAACATTTTATAAAAATAAAAATAATGAAAATTCACTTCTATCCTCAAACTCAGGAGAAACAAAACTAAAAGGTAGGCATCAATCAGGGATAATACTTTTGTCTAGAAGACATTTGTTTTTGGATATTATTTTGGCCAGCACCATTGAAATTAATGAAAAATATTATTTGAGCCAATCATTTTTATTGCCGTGATGCAGACAACAAAGAACAGAAAGAATAAATTTCATAAACCAGGTATTTCTCGGGTTTTGAACCCGAAACTTTTTAACTGTGAGTATTACGCGTTTGAAAATATCACCAATCGATTTCTCGTGAAAAAATACATAAAAAAGAGTATTTATTCAGTTATGTACAAAAAGGTTTCGTTTCAAACATAACGCAATTACTCGGTTTCGAACCCAGAACTTTTTAACTGTAAACCCCAGGTAATAGAAAATATTACCAATCAATTTTTCGTGAAAAAATACATAAAATAGAGTATCCATTTGTACAAAAATGTTGAGTTTCAAACATAACACATTTCTCGGATTTCGAACCCTTAACTTTTTAACTGTAAGTCCCAGGTGTATGAAATTACCACCAGTGGATTTTTCAGATAAAAATACATGAGTTAACATATTTGGTTTAACTAAAATACTTAATGGCGACTTTTGAGAAAAGAAAAACTGTTTTTACATGTATTTTTCCTATGGCGCACATTAAAATTGGACACTCTGTATACATACAAAGGTATTTTTCCTAAGCTAAAGCTTCTAAGAAAAGATAAAACTTTTTTAAGAAACCATTTCACCATCCATTTGCTGAAATCTCGAACCAGCTACTCATATAAACCTCACACAGCCTGAGTATGGCCGGAAAAAGTCAGCTTAACAAGGTTGAATGGTCACCCATCCTTGTCGTAGCATCGCTGGAGGTTGCTTAACTTGAAGTAAAAAAAACCAGTTCAACTGGGTTTTTTTTTTTAATCGTGATTTCAACACTATGTTTCGACCTTAAATGGTTCGAAACAGAACAATAACTGAAATGTTTTTACTAAAAACGAATTTTTGTATCAGTACATCAGTAAAAACAGAAAAGTGAGAAGTTGTACTAGATGTACTATGTTAATTGTTGGCATAGAAAAAATCCTACTTGTCAACTATGTTAACCATAACTGAAATGTTTTTACTAAAAACGAATTTTTGTATCAGTATATCAGTGTAAACAGAAAAGTGAGAAGTTGTACTAGATGTACTATGTTAATTGTTGGCATAGAAAAAATATATACTTGTCAACTATGTTGTATGTATGATTTTATTTGTGGTGAAGCACAAGGCCTCTTCACAATTTTTGTGGGTAGCGCAGCATTACTAAGAGCCTCCTGTACTGCTCGAATTCTATTACATTAATTTCTTTTTACTCTGGTAATGCCGCCACTGGTCGTTACTCATACAAGTAACTATTCATTTTTCCTCACGAGGTATGAGTGGACCCCGAATTGTCAACTATGTTAATTTATTGTTGGCATAAAAGTATATTGTACGGTTTTTTCTCTGTTCCCAGGTGGATCCAGGGGAGCGGGGGGCCGAGGTGGCAGGGGGGGCCGCGGCGGCCGCAATGGAGGCCCCGTCCCTACTCAGGCCGAGCTAGACGCTGAGCTTGACGCTTACCGGGAGAAGATGGACACGTCGTGAAGCTGAGTGCAACAGACCCACCACCCTCACCCGCTGTCCGTGTTTTATGTCTTGTCAAAATTATAAAGTGCAACAGACCCACCAACTTTTCTATAATATGTAGAGGAGAAGATGGACACGTCGTGAAACTGAGTGCAACAGCCCCACCCTCACCCGCTGTCCGTGTTTTATGTCTTGTCAAAATTATAGAGTGCAACAGACCCACCAACTTTTCTATGCGTAGAGCCAATATGTATGTCGAGTAACACGTTTTTTATAAAGTGCAACAGACTCACCAACTTTTCTATAATATGTAGAGCCAATATGTATGTCGAGTAACACGTTTTCTGTTGAACTAAGCTGTGGCCTGTGGAGTTGGAAAATTAATAGACTCTGTGGAAAAATTAATCGAAAAGCAACCACCGACAACATAACTTGACGTCCTTTTTTTTATGTCTTGTCAAAATTATAGAGTGCAACAGACCCACCAACTTTTCTTTATCCTCTTCGCGCCCAACACCAATTTTTGTTTTGTAGTACAAAGTGACCGGTGGTCTCGCCCGAGGACAAACATTTTATGCTACTTGGTAGTATAAATTTTTAGCTTGGGCACTTAGGACTATAAAATAAATGTCCTCTTACGAGGACATTGGGCGCGTATGTAGAGCCAATATGTATGTCGAGTAACACGTTTTCTGTTGAACAAAGCTGTGGCCTGTGGAGTTGAAAAGTAATAGACTGTGTGGAAAAATTAATCGAAGAGCAACCACCGACAACGTAACTTGACGTCCGTTTTTTTATCTTTTTCAAATTCTGTTGTGCAAAAGCCCATCACAACATGATTGTTTTTTTATTTCTATTGAGAGAAAAAAAAAATCTTCACTGGTCTAAATAGATGTAAAGAGATGTGAAACAGAACCTCTACATAACATATATTATAATTTTGTGAAGAGAGCCATTATGTGTGTTTTCAAGTAACATATTTTTATCGAACAAAACCATGGTCTCTGTACTCGATGTAGATAAAAATGGATGGACATTGAACAAGTTGAAGTGCAACCGACCCAATCCTGGTGGCTCGATTATATTTTGTTCCATTTAGAGTTTGTAACCTTTTGATGTGCAACTCCCAATGATTCTATGTGTACAAAGAATCATTCTCAATTAATTAAAATCATATTTTTAGTTTGGTTGATTTAGATACAAATGGATGGTTTTAACTGAGCTAGTTGCTACACCCGTCTGAGTTTTTCAGAATGTTAAATATACCAAATATCTTCTCTCAGTTACAGCCGACAGTGAGATAATTAATTTTGAGAACAATTTCGGCCGGACAGTTTTGGTTTGTTGTACAAAGAGACACTTTTTTAAACTAGCTGCTGACCTACCTCATAACATAGCCATTACAATGAAACTTTGTTTGCAAGATATTACTGGCGGTTTTGATTATTAAATTATGACACGTAACAAGTTTATTAAATTATGACACGTTTTCTGTTATTTTTTGTTAGATGACATATCTTTCAAACTATCTCAATTGGTTTTTCTAACTTGAGGCAAAGATAGATCTAAGGGAAGTTTATGTCCTTCCCTTCTATTAAAGTTAGGTTTAAGTTTTATTTTTTCTGGGTGAATTTCTTAGTAATTATTGAGTTATTGACTAGAAACTTGTACATATTAGGAGCCTCTTACTTTCTCACAAAATAAAACTCATTATTTAATTTTTGTAACCTATTCTCTATTTATTTCTTCTTTTTACTAATATTAGAAATTAGAAGTATTTCCGGCCTTACCCAAGCTGAGTGAGGTTAATGTGGGTAGCTGGTACGATTCCCAGCGAATGGAGGGTAAAACCACCGTCCTAATCCAGGACGTTAAATCAAATAGAATCGTTGGCGTTAGGAAGGGCATCCAGCCGTAAAAATGTGCCAAAACCAACCAAACTCAACCATGAGGTTGAACAACGTCGACCCTGCTTAAGCGGGATAAGACGAGAGTAAAAGAAGAAGAAATCGGAAGTATTGTGTTCGTTTTTGTAAAAAAAAAAAACAGTTTATTTCCAGCTAAGCTAGGCTGGGTATGATTTATAATATTTATATGGTCCACAAATTTGTTTGGGACCCATGTATCTACGCACTAGATGGAGAACCAATCGATCACCTTATCTTCTCGACGAATATTGAAGCATGGCCAAAAATAGTTTTTTTTTTATTAAAGATGAGCCTTTTTTATCTCTATATATAAAACAGAAAAAAGGACTACCTACCTACCTATGTTTGTTTGTCCGGAGTTGTTTAGCCGAAAAATGTCTCAGAATTGACCCCCCCCCCCAAAACCATTATCGCTTTGTCCAGAAAAATTATAAAAACTTCAAAAAGGCATTGCTGTCCAGCAGTACGGCCATGCCTTAGTAAATTTAAAATTTAGTCCCGTTGCAAAGCACGGGCAAACGGCTAGTATAATATATTCACAGCCTTTTTTTGTGGCCATGAAATATAAGCTACACTGTACACCACTGAGCTAATAATCAAGTAGACAATTCTTACATTTAATAACCTTGCAGTTTAAGGTTATTTCGTGTCAAAAATGTTGAGTCGTGAGAAAAACAAAACATAATTATGAGATTTTGAATTTTGGCAAATAATACGTAGTTATCTATATTTATTTACATGTTGAACTAAAATACTCTACCAATTGGGACAAATAACTTTCTCTTTCACAGTCCCCTAGCAACGTTTGTTTACGACAGTAACTTTTTCGTCTGCTCCCCAAATTTGTGTTTAAAAGTGTGAAAATCAATATTATTTGTGGATATTTTGAACTTTGAACTTTTTAAAAGACATTTCCAAGTGATTTACTTCATACTGGTGTAATCAGTTTTCTAAAAATAGCGGTATTAAAAAAGTGCCCCTTTTTTACGTGAAGTATATATCTATAGGTTTATATTATCCCTATAGTTATATCAAATATACTTGCAGTGACGTCACCCGATTTGGGGAAATTTGCATTTCAGCCAGACACTTTTTGTTATCTATAAACTGTTAGTTGACTTTTCTGCTGCCTTGGTGTTTGTCACCATGGAGCCCTAGCTTGTTTACCAGCTGTCATGACGGAGGGGAATGAAGGAGATCCCGGCGGGGGTGGCGGGAAAACTCCACCGCCGCCAAATTTGAATTCTCAAGAAACACTCAACATGGAAATTCAACATGAAAACACTACGACAACCGCAGAAACACAAAACACGCAAATTCAAGAGAAAAGTGTTTCGTCAAATGGTGAAAAAGACATGCCTCAAATCCAAGATGGAAACGCTATGTCAACAAGTGCAACACGTCCCAAGATTTTATACAAACCTGGTATGAGGTGCGACTTGTACAAGTTAATTGTGCAACTCAAACCATAATCTACAATTAATGAAGGTATTGAGTCTACTAGAGGTAAACGTAGTGATTTTCGTTACATCCGTAGCTTACTTCTCTCTAAACTTTTGTCTGAGATCACAAACAAGAGTACTGAAATAGTGGAAATTCAAAGACTGAATAGAAGTAAGTTCCTAGTATCTTGCACCACGTCCAGATGTGTAAATCTAATCATTGAAAGTGAAAAGATGAAGGAGAAATTCAGTGCGTATGTACCGGCAAATTATGTGTCGCGTGCTGCTATAATAAAAGATGTTGACCTTGAACTTACTGATAATGAAATCATTGAAAATTTGGACTCTGGGGATTTTCATGTTATTCAGATTCAACGTCTGAAAAGAAAAACTTTCGTGGATGGAGACGCGAGCTACATACCTAGTACCACTGTAAAGCTTGTGTTTGAAGGGCAAGATATGCCCAGCTTTGTCTATTTGTGGTATACCAAATTAAATTGTGAACCATACATTCAAAATCCAATTCAATGTTTCAGTTGTTTTCAATATGGACACATTACCAAATCTTGCAGGAATAAAAAACTATGCAGAAAATGTTTCCAGGAAGAAAAAGAGAATCATGCATGTGATCTGACGACTGTGAAGTGTTTGAACTGTTCTGGTATGCACAACTCGAACAGTAAGACTTGTCCTGAGTATAAGAGACAGCGGGACATCAAGATCCTTATGAGTACTCGCAGCCTTTGTTACCCTGAGGCGAATGCTCTCCTTCCTCGTGCTCGCGACACTTACGCTATCCGTACAAGCAACAGATTCAATGTCCTGGACGAGAATAGAGATTAAACACAAATATCAAAAAATAATTATTATACTGAGTTTCCGCGTCTAGGAAGTAAAAAGCCTATACAACACAGAAACATCACCAGGTATGTACCTCCAGCTACCTCTGACAATAAAAGATTTAAAAGAAAACCTGAAAGAGAAAATAATATTAATTATGAATTCAACCAAAATAAGAAAAACCGACAGCATTTCGAATAAATAACTAAAATGACTCAACCTGAGACTTATTATAAAGGAAATGAGATTTCTAAAATGATGTACAAAGGTTGTGAAGAAAATAAAGTACACAAATCAAATTATGAAAATCAAAAATGGTTAAACCTAACACATCCTACCATTGCTTTCAGCGAAAATACCCAATCTTCAATTGATAATGATGTGAACATGGAACAGAGTTTAACTTCAGATAACCTACAAGAAATGAATATTCACGAGAATAATAATAGTCACTCTAATTATCATAGTTCGGACTACCCTGGTAGCCCGGACTTTTCTTGACTGTGATGTTTATTTACTTTTTTATTAATATTTATATAACAACCCGTTACATTAAATTATTTTTATAATTTAATATTGACTTATAAATAAATCAATAATTTATTTAATCTTTTATGATTAATTGCCACAGTATTTTTTCAACTTTGGATAAAATAATCCAATGGAATATCAACGGGTTTCATAACAACCTAAATGAATTGAAATTGATTATTCAGAATGAATCACCTGTTGCATTTTCTCTCCAGGAAACCAACCTGCAACCCAAGGATTCTGTTTTAATTAAAAACTACCAAGTTTTCCGACAGGACTTCTGTGGCGGCCGTATCGCCTGCGACGGAGTCATGATACTTGTACATAATTCATGTTATGCTCAGCGGATTACTATTAATTCGTTTAGCAGTCTGCAAGCTATTGCGGTACGTATTGTTTCGAATAAAATAAAGCAAGACTTTACACTGTGTAGCCTGTATAATCGACCTAATGGTTCAGTTACTGAAGAAAAAGACTTTTCAGAATTAATATCTCAACTCCCTAAGCCTTTCATCCTGACTGGCGATTTCAATGGACATAGCACTCTGTGGGGTAGTAACAAAAATGATATCCAAGGCAGAGAAATTGAAAAGTTTTTTCGTCAGAACGATGTACATTTACTGAACACGGGTGTACCTACTCATTTAAATAACTCATACGGTACCCTATCCGCTATTGACCTCACGTTTGTATCGCTCGCGCTTGCCACTGAAGTGACATGGTCTACTTTTGACGACTCATGTTCTTCGGATCATTTTCCTATCGTAATTAAGTTCGTTCTTGAACTAAATAACGATTATCCTGTAGCGGAACCTAAATGGCTCTTCAAAAAAAGTAGATGGGATATTTATCACTCTTTGATTTCTTTCCACCACGAGCCTGATATCCCTATTTGTTCTCTTGGTACGAATATAGATACAATTATATCCAACATGAATAAAAATATTTTGAGCGCCGCTGAAGCTTCTATTCCCAAATTTGAAATGAAACCTAATAAGAAATATACACCTTGGTGGAACAATGAAGTTAGAGAGCTAATCAAGCTGAGAAAGAAAGCTTTCAAAAAATATAAGAAAAACCCTATTGTTGTAAACTTTAACGAATATAAAAAACTAAGATCACAAGTTCGCTGTAAAATTAAAGAACGCAAGAAAAGAAGCTGGATTAATTTCATGGACACAATCAAATACGATTTAGACAGCAAAACCATGTGGGACCACATGAAGAAATTTAAGGGAAAACAACTCTCTCGCTCTATTCCCGCGATAATGAAAAATAATGTACTGATAAAAGATCAGCAAGAAATAGCGAATTTGCTGGCGTCTCATTTTTGTGAAATTTCGGCTGATGATAAATACAACTCCGGGTTCCGATACTACAAGAAAATCAAAGAGAAGCAACCTATACGCCCAGGGTGTGATACCTCCAGTCACCAGCTCAATATTCCTTTCTCTTTAGATGAACTTTTCTTCGCTCTCAGAGGGTGCAAGTCCTACGCGTGCGGTCCTGATAATATTTGTTACCCTATGATTATTAATCTTCCGACAGATGCTCTCATTTACTTACTTAAAATCTATAATGTTATCTGGACAAATGGAATATTTCCGGAATCATGGAAAGCTTCTTTTATTATACCTATACTCAAACCAAAGAAAAATCCGCTCCATACTGCCTCCTATAGACCGATAGCGCTTATGAGTTGTTCCTGCAAAGTATTTGAAAAAATGATTAATAGAAGACTGACTTACCATCTTGATAAATACCAACTCATAAGTAACTTTCAAAGCGGTTCAAGGAGAATGAGGTCTACTGTTGACAATCTACTGATTTTGGAGAATGAAATATGTAGTGCTATTAATAATAAACAAATAACAGCTGTTATCCTACTAGACATCGAGACGGCGTACAACCGCGTATGGGGACGGAAAGTCATGCAGAAATTATCCGATTGGAATATTGGCGGCCCTATCTTCCAGTACTTGAACCATTTCTTAAGTAACAATTTTATAATTATGAAATGCAGATCTTTCAAATCACCTATGAAAAAACTTCAAAACGGAATTAAACAAGGTTCGTCCTTGAGCTGCAGTATCTTTAGTATTGCTACATGTGATCTTTCAGAATATCTCCATCCATCTGTGAAACATGTTATGTATGTAGATGATTTTGGAATATTGGTATCTGGAAAAAGTGCTGATGATGTCAAAGAACCATTACAAGAATCACTGAAGAACTTACAAGTGTGGACACGACTTAACGGTCTGGATTTCTCAGCTGCAAAGACTTGTGGTATGATCTTCAGCAGACGATGGAAGAGAAATTCTCGACCCCCTAATTTAATATTCAAAGAGAGACACGTCAATTTCGAAGACAGTACCAAATGGCTTGGCGTTTATTTAGATAGACGATTTACCTTTTCTGAACACATTAATTATACAAAGAGTAAAGGTCAAAAAGCACTCAATATTCTGAAAATATTAGGCCACCCTGTATGGGGTCTGAATAGAAAATTACTACTGAGACTTTATCAAGCTTATGTTCGACCGATTATGGACTATGGATGTGTCCTCTATGATTCTGCTGGTGAAAAGCAGCTTGCTAAACTCGAGCCGGTACAAAATGCTGCCATAAGATGTATCACGGGTGCCTTCCGTTCTTCCCCCGTGGCAAGTTTACAAGCTGAGTCTGGATTAATGCCGCTGAAATACAGGAGAAAACAACTCATAATAAATTATACATCTAAGCTGAAATGTAACCCATCCAACCCTGTTCATCCCCTTGTTTTTCTACAAGGCCCAACAACACCTTATAATATGGATGATAAAAAACCAAAGCCCTTATATTTGCGCATTGGAAGAATCAATGGATATGATATTACTGAAATAGAAAATCATGCAAAATCTGTTTTCAATTTTCCACCCTGGACCTTGAATACACCTACTGTGAAATACCTATTCACTGAAAAGAAAGAAACAGTGTCCTCAGTTGAATGTTCACAAAAATTCCTCAAATACCTAAATGATCACAAAACTTTTATCCCTTGCTTCACTGATGGATCCAAAAGTGCAAACTCCACAGCTTGTGCATTCACATATAAAAACATTCCTGTGAAAATCAAGCTACACTCAATATGTTCAGTGTTCACTGCTGAGATGTTGGCTATCTTTCATTGTCTCGAACACATCAGAATAAATCACGCTCAAAGTAAGAACAATAATTTCATTGTGTTCTCTGACTCAAGGAGTGCACTACAATGCATTCAACAAATATTTCCCAATAATGTCATATGCAGAAATATTAAAACTGAATCACAGTGTAGAAGTATTATTCACATGGATACCCAGTCATTAGGGTATCGCCGGTAATGTTCTTGCCGACGCTGCTGCAAATGAAGCTCACACGAATTACAATATTTTCGTCGGTGATGTGACTGCTGACGACATCCAATCCACTTACAGACACATCCCGGTAACTGAGTGGAATAATGAGTGGTTAGCGACTGGCGCGAGTAATAAACTGCGCTGTGTAAAGAGCAATGTCCAGCCCTGGAAGTCCTCCATCCGACACAACAGAAGAGAAGAAGTGGTGCTATCCCGACTTCGTATTGGTCACACTGCCTTGTCCCATAGTCACTTGATGGAGAAGAAAGACCCACCCCTGTGCTCATCCTGCATGATCCCGCTATCTGTGTATCATATCCTATCCGTGTGTCCAATGCTAGAAGATTACAGGAAGAAAGTCAGACTCAGATCCAAAAGTTTGAAGTGGATGCATGCTGTCTGACAATGATAATGTTGCTACTCAGGTTATCCGATTCTTGAGAATTTCCAAGCTTTACAACAAGATTTAGTTTTCTGATACACTCTCACTATGTATTTTACCATTCACTTTTACTATTTTACACTGTATATTTGTATCCTATATTTTTAATCAGAGCCTTTGCCCTTTTAAATTAATTTTTTAATCATTCTATATATTTTTATTTTATTATTATTATTTTACTTTTTCATTGTACTTTGTTTATTATCTAAAGCACCTCCCTAAATTTTACAGATGAATCTCATTTATTTATTTATGATGTTATCCTTTTAGAAATACTGTAACTTTCAACCAACTTTGGTTTGTCACTAATAATATCACATTTACAAATTACCTTTTTTATAGTTTGTTAGAGGGGCAAGGACTTCAATTGTTATAGACCTCTCTCTAAATAAATGTTCATAAAAAAAAATAAAAAAAACTTTCTCTTTTTTTTCAATTTTGATGAGTGCCAAAACACGCTTGGTCCCCAGGGCCTAAAGTTTCAGCCATTGGTCCGTGTGTGTGTCTGTGTACAAGATATCTCCGAATGGTTTACCGGTATTTGGGGGAGGATCCGCTTGGACTAAACTTTTTTATTACTCATCCTAAATGGGGGTTGTGACATATCAAATCCAATGATTTTGAAGTGTTCATAACGAATTTGACATTTATTTTCAGCTAACTATTACCGTTGAGTCACCAGTGGCGGAATTCGATTTCTTTTTGGGGTATAAGAAAAGTAGTGTGACGTCACAACAGTTATTTTTTTCTTTCGAAATCGCATCAATTTTTGTTGTTGTGTTGTATTCATGTAAGAAAATCTAATACTTTCAAAATTCCTAGATAAATTCGGAAGTAAAATGGCAGCATGAAATTACCGTCTCTGAAATATGGTTAATAACCCGCCTACCTATGTAATTGGATTAAACAAAAGTTAATTGTTAATGATAGGGTCGGATACAGAAACAAACACCCTTATTCCTAGTATAAGCAGTCACTTCTAAACCCAGGATACCATTGAGTCAACATTAAAACATGCGGCGAAGTGCGAACTGCAATATCTGATTCCAAACCTACATTTTCTAAAGTTCCTACAATCCACCCAACTATGGAAGTAACATTTGAAGCTCACTTCCAATTAATATCAAATTGAAAAATATTTGTCAGTGGAACCGGCTTGAGCCGTTCTACACGAAACAGGCTTCTTTGTTGATCTAGCTGAGCATGGAATACAGGAAAGCAAGACAATACGTGCTGCTGTTACCCCTTCATGTGTTTGGGTGGATTTGTATACCAAACTTTTATACAAAATTGTGGATGGAGATTGTGCACAAATATATTTTCCAGGGTTTCATGATTATAGCAAGTATTGCTACCTTCATATCGATGACTTTATATTTGTTTCTGGTGGCCACACATGATTGGTTCCTTTTCTTATCGAGACTTCAGGAAGTTCTTACTCTTCTTATGGGTTTAGCTAGTTTAGTAGGCCTCAGAATTCGCTTAAAAGAATTTATGAAAATGTTTGAACGACAAAAGAAATTGTTCAAAGTGTCCAATGTTCTAATTTACAGGAAATACGTTGTTCAGGAGCAGTGGGAGTTGACAACTCTATTCGGCTTATCTAACTTATGCGCCTTAGTTTGGTTTTCTGTACCTCTCCTTATGCATCCATCAGAAAAAAATGTAGAAGATAATGAAAAGATATACAAGGGAAAATATCCTCACAGAATCTTGCCAATATATTTGTGGACACCAAGCTTTGTTGATTTGACCGAGCTGAATTATTTCATAGTTATGAATATTTTTCTGTTGTATGGGATGTTTGTAATGGGAAATACTTTGGCTACATTCCAAGCTCTGGATATTATCTGCGTGGCACCTCTTGAAGCACAGTACAGGATGCTAGGGAGCTTTGTCAGGTTGATTGGGGCGATACATGAGGATATGGAGGGCAGGAGAATATTCTACACGGATGTTGCGACCGGGGAATACATCACTGAACAGCAAATGCTGAATAACAGGTGAGGAAACTGAGACTACTTTGTTTATGAAGGTTAAATTTGCCAAATGGTTGAAGTGCCAACATTTATTCTGAGAAATGATGCCAAGTCTTGCGACATTTAAATTATTTTATTTGACAAATGCAAAAATTAGTATCATCAGCAAAGTGTTAAAATTTAATTGGTACTAAAATTAGGATATGAGCTTTCGTGAAAATGAGGAAAGTATCTTTTAATGTTTTGGTAACTACTAAAAATTGACCTTTAACCACAAACGTACACTTCGACATATTGCTGATTGGGATATAAATGAAAACGTGGATCTTGTACTTTCAGACGAGAAAAAGTTGTGGAAATTAATTTAATTTCAAGGAGAAACGCCATCCTGTGGAAAAGGAGGACAGTTAGTGGTCCACATGAAATTAAACTGGACCAGACAACAGAGCAGAATTATCAAGAAATCTTTTTCAAATTAATTGCGAAGAGATATCAGGAATTGAATGATTTTATGTTCCAAGTAAGAATCTATTGTAGAAGTCGAGATAACGTATTAATTTTTTTTTTTTTTAATATTATTTGAAAGTCTCTTACCCCTCCACGAATGACATGTAACTCCGTTAAAACAGTAGAGAGAACTGTAAATATAGTTTTGTTACAAAATATTTGACATACTAATAAAATCTTTCAAAGTGTTCAAAAACTGAAATAAACAGCTATAGCGGAATATTTATCGCAAACGTAAAATTTACTATAACCTTCAGCTAACATTTTCTCAAAATACTGCCGCATTAAGTATTGAATTTATTCAAATTCGAGTTTTTAAATGCTGGCTGGCTACTCCAGGTTGGGTGAGGTTACTTTGGGTAGCTAGGTGATAAGTTTAAACTTATTCCCATAAATGGAGAGTAAAACCGCTACGTCTCTTGGCACTTTAGGAACTTTTTAACTGATGTGTATCTTTTCTCCCTTGTATTTCAGACCACAAGTTTATTACGGTTTATAAAAAACCACGTTACCGTAATAGCTTTACTTCATTGGGTCATTCTCTTCTATCATGTGGCGTTCTTCAAATATTTACCACTTTACGACGGCATTAAATTTGTTGCGCTCTTTCTGCCTTATTTTTATGTATTTGCCATAAGCATGGCCAAGTCGGAGAGCATGAATGAGTGCAATAATATCATACGAGAAGCTCTGTGTCAAAGTTATTGGTACCGTTGCAGTCCAAAGTTAAAACGGGACGTCTGTCAACTGATCCGATTTTCTCAACTTTCAAGATACATACACACTGTCAATGGAATGTTGGTTGCTTCATGGGAATTTTTCGTTAAAATTCTCAAGGCGGGGCTCACTTTCATTAATTTCATGACTATTGTCGTGAAAAACTAGATGGGCAATTTATTCAATTTCGTAACTTTTGAACGAGATGAATTTTGTTAATTCTAAGAATATAGGATGCCTCCGTGGCGTAATGGTTGTGACTACTGCCCGTAGTCCAGAGTTCCCGAGTTCAACTCCCGGTTGGGGCAGACTTTTCGACGAAAATTCTGTTCCATCCAAACACGTGAGGCTGGCATTTCCGGCCCTACCCAGGCTGGGTGAGGTTAATGTGGGTAGCTGGTACGATTCCCAGCGAATGGAGGGTAAAACCCCCGTCCTGACTATCTATCTTAGTCAGGACGTTAAAACCAAATAGAATCAACTGGTCACAATAGATCTAATTAGGTCGCAGTGTTAATTGTAAGGGTTTCACTGAAAACCCTGCAACCAGGTCAGATAATAATAAAAAAAGAATATAGGAAGTGCCCTATGGCACTTCTTATATTCTTTTTACTTTCTATTACCTATAAGGTATACCTATAAACTTTTAATTTAAATATATTTTGTAGCTTAAATTATGAGACATAAACACGTAATAATTTATTGAGAAGACTTAGAATACGAAGCAATGAGAGTAATCATAAGGTTACGTATAAATTCTCTTCTGCCTTTCACTTAATATAAATAATCAATCTGTTTTTATTTACAAGGCAGTATAGAAAATGATGTGTTCAATGCAAAGAAAAGTATTCAGAAAAATAAATATCTACAGAGGAAAAACAGCACAAAAACAAACAAATAGTAAACAATAAATTAGATTCCGATTTTTGACCACTGTTGCTACACCCGTCTGAGTTTTTCAGAATGTTAAATATAGGTACCAAATATCTTCTCTCAGTTACAGCCGACAATGAGATATTTGAAAACAATTTCGGCCGGACAATTTTTTTTGTTTGTTGTACAAAGAGACATTTTTTGAAGCTATATACTACTGACCTACCTCATAACATAGCCATTACAATAAATTGAGACATTAGCTTTGTGGATTTTGATAGTGCCGTAAAGTCTTGGAGGGTGAGGATTTTTGTTGATTAATGATGAGGGGTATTGTATAATTTCAGGTGCTGAATCTCTAAGAAATTGTCTTAATTTCTTATCAATGGTGTGGGTTGGGTCAGTGATGGGAGTGGCATTTTCTTTTTTAATGAAGTCTTTAATTTTGTTGTTGTATGAATCCCGGTTCAAAAGAACTACACTGTGACTTTTGTCTACAGATGTTATAATGATATTGTTTTGTTTAATTCAAAAAAAAAAAAAATATACATTACTATGAAACTTTATTTGCAAGATAAATCTGAAGGTTTTGATTATTAAATTATGACACGTAACAAGAACTTGTTTTTTCTGTTATTTTCCTTGTCATTTCCAGCCAAACTAATCTGGGTATGATTTATATGGTCCACAAATTGGTTGGGACCCATGTATCTACGCACTAGCTGGAGAACCAATCGATCAGCTTATCTTCTCGACGAATATTGAAGCATGGCCGAAAATAATTTTTTGATTAAAGATGAGAGTTTCATAGCCTTTTTTTGTGGCCATGAAACATAAGCTACTGTACACCACTGAGCTAATAATCAAGTAGACAATTTTTACATTTAATTTCCTTGCAGTCTCAGCGTTAGTGCTCAAGGTTTTAAGGTAATTTCGGGTCGAAAATGTTGAGGCGTGAGAAAAACAAAACGTAATTATGAGATTTTGAATTTTGCAAATATTACGTAGTTATCTATATTTATTTACATATTGAAGGAAAATACTTTACCAATTGGGACAAATAACTTTCTCCTGATTTTTTTTTTTTGATGAGTGGGGTTGAGTTGGAAATTATTGAACATTGATTTTCTCGAACTATTGTCGCGAAATCAACCTAGGGGTCG
This sequence comes from Bactericera cockerelli, assembly GCA_024516035.1. Lineage (NCBI taxonomy): Eukaryota > Metazoa > Arthropoda > Insecta > Hemiptera > Triozidae > Bactericera > Bactericera cockerelli. The sequence goes on along the minus strand of CM044963.1, from coordinate 10,656,032 downwards.
CGAAGCTAAATCAGGGGGTCACGCGAAAGCTTCAACCACTGAACTGGGGTCACGGAAAAAGCACAGGGTTCACATTGAATTGCACATTACGTTTGCACTTTATTATTAGTAAGTAACAAAACATTTAAACTTCCAATAAAAAAACTTACCTCCCTTGAATTTTACTACCTTTTCTTGTTAGGGGGGTAGATACCGCTGATGTAGAAGACGCGACCCGAAACTTATAAATGAAATCGGTGACCCCACCTGACGGCGCCGGCGTTAGGCGGTTCTAACTATACGAAAAAATATAAGAACAACTTTTTCTTACAATTAAAAAATAACAGGGTTTTACTCAGACTATTTTTTGTTGTTGATATCTTGAACTTTTTGGAACCCGTCCCTAATTTACCGGTATTTGGAGGGGACTAATGACCCGCTTGGACTAACTTTTTTATTATTCATCTTAAATGGGGGTTGTGACATATCAAATCCAATGATTTTGAGGTGCTCATAACGAATTTGACATTGTTTTTAGCTAACTATTACCGTTGAGTCACCTGTGGCGGAATTCGATTTCTTTTTGAGGGATAAGAAAAGTAGTGTGATGTCACAGCAGTTTATTTTTCCTTTCGAAATCGCATCAATTTTTGTTGTTGTGTAGTATTCATGTAAGAAAATCTAATACTTTCAAAATTCCTAGATAAATTCGGAAGTAAAATGGCAGAATGAAATTACCGTCTCTGAAATGTGGTTAATAACCCCCCTACCTGTGTAATTGGATTAAACAAAAGTTAATTGTTAATGATAGGGTCGGATACAGAAGCAAACACCCTTATTCCTAGAATAAGCAGTCACTTCTAAACCCAGGATACCATTGAGTTAACATTAAAACATGCGGGGAAGTGCGAACTGCAATATCTGATTCCAAACCTACATTTTCTAAAGTTCCTACAATCCACCCAACTATAGAAGTAACATTTGAAGCTCACTTCCAATTAATATCAAATTGAAAAAATATATATCAGTGGAACCGGCTTGAGCCGTTCTACACGAAACAGGCTTCTGTGTTGATCTAGCTGGGCATGGAATACAGGAAAGCAAGACAATACGTGCTGCTGTTACCCCTTCATGTGTTTGGGTGGATTTGTATACCAAACTTTTATACAAAATTGTGGATGGAGAAAGTGCACAAATATATTTTCCAGGGTTTCATGGTTATATCAAGTGTTGCTACCTTCATATCGATGACTTTATATTTGTTTCTGGTGGCCACACATGATTGGTTCCTTTTCTTATCGAGACTTCAGGAAGTTCTTACTCAACTTATGGGTTTAGCTAGTTTAGTAGGCCTCAGAATTCGCTTAAAAGAATTTATGAAAATGTTTGAACGACAAAAGAAATTGTTCAAAGTGTCCAATGTTCTAATTTACAGGAAATACGTTGTTCAGGAGCAGTGGGAGTTGACAACTCTATTCGGCTTATCTAACTTATGCGCCTTAGTTTGGTTTTCTGTACCTCTCCTTATGCATTCATCAGAAAAAAATATACAAGGTAATGAAAAGATATACAAGGGAAAATATCCTCACAGAATCTTGCCAATATATTTGTGGACACCAAGCTTTTTGGATTTGACCGAGCTGAATTATTTCATAGTTATGAATATTCTTCTGTTGTATGGGATGTTTGTAATGGCAAATACTTTGGCTACATTCCAAGCTCTGGATGTAATTATTGTGACACCACTTGAAGCACAGTACAGGATGCTAGGGAGCTTTGTCAGATTGATTGGGACGAGACATGAGGATATAGAAGGCAGGAGAATCTTCTACACGGATGTTGCGACCGGGGAATACATCACTGAACAGCAAGTGCTGAATAACAGGTGAGGAAACTGAGACTACTTTGTTTATGAAGGTTAAATTTGCAAAATGGTTGAAGTACTAACATTACATTATTCCAAGAAATGATGCCAAGTCTTGCGACATGTAAATTATTTTTATTTTATTTGACAAATGGTCTGGGCATATAATTATGAATTAAAGGACCAGAAAAAAAAAAAATTAAAGAAATGGTTAAAAATTAGATATCAAGGGAAAAAATGAGTTTATGATTTTTCTCATTGACTAGGTATGTTATTGTTCTTTGTATTTAAAAATTTCATTGTAAAACTAAGTCTTTAATTATTAATAGAAATTGTTCTTCGTTTATTTCTTTTAACCCTATTGGTAAAACATTAAATAATTTGGCTCCATTAAATTGAATACCTACTCTTTTCATATAGGTAACGCTGTGGAATGTGGTTCCATTGTTAGTGTATTTATGTTGTTATCTCTAAATCTTGTTTTATATGTTTGGGGAGGTCCTAGAATGGGAAAACTATCCGGTGTTTTTTTTTTTTTTGACAAATTTAAAAATATCTAGAATGTATAAACGTGGAAGCGTTACTATGTTTATTTCACTGAACCAATTCCTACACGAGTCTCTTCTTGACCCTTTATTTAAAATAAAGAACTAATTTGTTTATTTATTTTTTCTATAATTATGATCAGTAAAAGTTAAATTTTTATTATACAGGGTGAGCATAAAGTCTCACCCCACCCACCGTATCTCGAGAATGGTTGAAAATACAAGAAAACGCAAAAACCCGTATTCCTTAATTTTTAGGGGGATCAATTTTCAGCCAAAAAAAAATTGCCTACAAGGCCCCAGTCAGGCTGGGCATGGACCAACTTTAAAATCTTAAATAGAATGGTATGTCTTGTGGCATATTGTTTTAAAGGTCTCATAGAGAGAAGTTCATTACAACAAATTTCAGTAAGCTACGACTTACCGTTCTCGAGATACAAGGTCGAACGTCCTGCGTAATATCCATATATTTTGACCTATAACTCGTTAACCGTAAATTATGGAGAATCAACAAATTTTATTTTTCTGGAATTTACGGTCAACGAGTTATAGGTCAAAATATATGGATATTACGCAGGACGTCCGACCCTGTATCTCAAGAACGGTAAGTCGCAGCTCACTGAAATTTGTTGTAATGAACTTCTTTCTATGAGAGCTTTAAAACAATATGCCACAAGACATACCATTCTATTTAAGATTTTAAAGTTGGTCCATGCCCAGCCTGACTGGGGCCGTGTAGGCAAAAAATTTTTGGCTGAAAAATAATCCCCCTAAAAATTAAGGAATACGGGTTTTTGCGTTTTCTTGTATTTTCAGCCATTCTCGAGATACGGGGGATGGGGTGAGACTTTATGCTCACCCTGTATATTATGGACCTAAGAACTTTGTTTTTTTTATCCATCCGAATTTTGAAATTATTATTCCTCTCGAGTTTCGTGGTAGGACGCAAAAATCTCAAACTCTCTGTCAAACACTCGAGTCAGGGTTTGCAAATCCGTCGTTTCGTAGGAACGGGGGTTAATAGCTATCAGAAAGATCATTTTGACATTTTGGAGTTAGAGAAATACACTCCCACTTGTTTGTAGAGGAAAGACAAGTGTTGGAAGCTGTATATAGTTTTCCAAATGGAACATCTGGTGGAGTTGATGGTTTACGTCCGCAGCATCTGAAGGATCTTCTATCAAAAAGCAATGGTGATGCTGGTTTGAAACTCCTTTCGTCCTTGACCAATCTTTGCAATATGATGTTGTCTGGAAATGTCAATTCGGAGATGACGCCAATTATTTATGGTGCAACTGTATGTGCTCTGAACAAAAACAGTGGTGGCATTAGACCAATAGCCATCGGTTGCACATTGCGTCGCCTGGTATCGAAATTGGCATGCATGTCAGTTCGAGAGTCTATGTCAAATTATCTAAACCCCATTCAGCTCGGTTTTGGCACAAAAGGAGGCTGTGAGAGTGCGATTCATGTTTTAAGAACTTTCATCAACCATAACAATTCTTCAAAAAAGGTTATTTTAAAAATAGATTTTGAAAACGCTTTTAATAGCGTAGAGAGAGATGTCCTTTTAACTCAAGTAAAAGAACAGTGTCCCATGTTATATCCCCTTCTTTGGCAATGTTACTCCTCGTCTTCCATGTTATTTTTTGGTGAAAAGATCATATCTTCTGAAGTCGGTTTTCAACAAGGGGATCCAGCCGGACCTTTAGGTTTCAGTTTATGTATTCATCCCCTGATACAACAACTGAAATCAGAACTAAATGTTTGGTATTTAGATGACGGAACACTCGGAGGAGATCCAGCATTAGTTATTTCAGATCTCAAGACAATTATGGAAAAATGCAAACACATTGGACTCAAACTAAACCCTTTGAAATATCCTATAAAATATATAAGACCTGTTTGACTGCTGGAGTAAAGGGACTTTTCAGTCTTACCTCGGCAGTATAAACAAGGTATATTCTATTCTATTCTATTCTATTCTATTCTTTGAAGTGTGAATTGTTCTTTTGTGGTACAACGGATCAAGATGTAGTAAAGGATTTTGAAGATTTGGTACCAGGAATTCAGTTGGTTACATCTTTGACTCTTTTAGGAGCACCCATCACCGATGACTGTACTCAACTTGTTTTTGAAAAGAAATTCCATGAAGTCCGTACTTTATTGAAGAGGCTCGCAGATATAAAATTTCATATCGCTTATTATTTACTAAAAAATTGTTTATTGGTACCGAAGCTTAATTACTTGATGCGCACTAGCCCCGCCTGGAAAATCAAACAAGAAGTAGAATCAATGGATAAAGACATCAAAACAACAGTAGAAGAGATCATCAATACTAAGCTGAGTGAAGAAAAATGGCGACTGAGTACACTTCCAGTGAAACTTGGAGGAATTGGGATCAGAAAACTATCTGAAACAATACTACCTGCTTTCTTGTCTTCTTAAATAGCACTTTTCCTCTTGTCAGTACCATGTTACCTTCTATTACTGACATTGGAGAAGTAGCTGGATATGCGGAGGCAATGGACATTTGGACTGTTTCATTTGGTGCTAATGTTCCCGATTGTACCATTCTCCAGCACGAGTGGGACACCTTCATGTGTAGTAAAATTCTCAAAACTTTTTCATTTGATTCAGATCAAGATAAAGCTCTACATCTGGCAACTTCTCATCAAGAATCGAACGCTTGGTTACAAGTCCTTCCATCTCGCTCAATCGGTACCCTTTTGGACAACAACCAGTTCCGAATTTCAATGGGACTGAGACTAGGAGCTCCCATTTGTGCCCCTCACACTTGCATTTGTGGAGAAAAAGTAGACGGACGAGGTACTCATGGTTTAAACTGTAGTAAGAGCGCCGGGCGATTTTCACGTCACTTTACATTGAATGATGTCATAAGAAGAGGTCTTGCGTCGGCAAAAATACCTGCAGTTCTAGAACCAGTTGGCATGATACGTGAAGATGGACGACGACCAGATGGAATGTCTACTGTTCCTTGGAAGTCTGGTAGATGTTTGGTTTGGGATGCCACTTGTACCGATACTCTAGCACCATCTAATATTGAGTTTTCAAAAAGAAAAGCAGGACATGTGGCGGAAGTAGCAGGAAAAAAGAAACTTGACAAGTATAAGCAAATTGCAAGTGATTATCACTTTGTACCCGTTGCCATTGAAACCATGGGGCCAATTTGCAAAGATGGAAAGAAGTTTTTAAAAGAGTTGGGAGAGCGGATAGCATGTGTGACAGGAGAGAAGAGAGCAAAATCATACTTAATGCAACGAATAAGTTTGGCGGTTCAAGTTGGAAATGCGGCGAGTGTGTTGGGGACAATGGAGAGGACAGCAGATATGCGGGAGGTGTTTTATTTATGAGTTAAAGAAATATGTACAATGTTTTATAATAAGCATTGATTGGTCAGATATCGAGCCATCTACAGTGACTCCCACAGATTATTTGGTTACTTAGGTATTAAACTATTATAATTTTACCAATTTTCGATTTTTATAATAGCTTCTTCAATTTTGATGTTAAAATCTGTTGATGAAGGAGAATCGATGGTAAAATCAGTATTGGTAGTAAAATTAGTATATAAGCTTTCGTGAAAATGAGGGAAGTATCTTAAATGTTGTGGTAACCACTAAAATTGATCTTTAACCACAAACGTAGATACACTTCGACATATTGCTGATTGGGATATACACTTGAGAGAAGCAAAAGCGAATCAAACTTTTTCCTCCACCAAATATGCGATATCTTCGAAATTACTATTTCTATCGAGTCGTATGATATCCCAAATTGTTGTAAATTTTGTTTTCTACAATTTCTTAATTTGATTGTTAAAAAAAACTTACCAGAAGCCCTCAAAATTAAATTTTACTACAGGATGTCAAAAAAGAAGAAAAACCTGATTTTTTTATTTTTAACAAAAGACATTATAACCTGAGAAATCACTAAGATTCATTCATAACAATGGTGAATCAGTATTTTGTGTTGCCTTCCTGAGCTTTGATCACAGCATTCATTCGATTTGGTATTGGCTGGATCAAAATAACCACAATTTCTTGAGGCAACCTCTCCCATTCTTCGGTGGGGGCGATCTTGAGCTCTGCTACAGTCTGAGGAGCCGGTATTCTGCCTCGAACACTTCGTTTGAGTTGATCCCACAGATTTTCAATCGGATTGAGGTCGGCACTAAGAGAGGGCTAGTCCAAAGTGTCAATATTCTCCTCACCCAAGAACTCCCGAACACAGGTTGCCACATGTGGGCGGGCATTTTCGTGCATGAGGAGGAACTGGTCGCACATAATTTGACCGAAAAGAACCACATGGGTCTGCAGGACTTCAAGAAGCTAGAATTTAACAAAAAAAAACTTTAACTGGACCCAAACTCTCCAGAGAGAACAGGGAAAGGAGACTCAGATTCGCCATAAAACACGTGGATTGGACACCCAAGCAATTGCGCTCTGTTCTCTTCACTGATGAATGCCGGGTGTGTTTGTTTGGTGATGACAGAAGGAAAAGAGTCAATCGAAGAGCGGGAGAAAGGTATGCTGAGTAATGCATCACAGAAACTGTCAGTTTCGGCGGTGGTTCCTGTATGGTGTGGGTTGGGATTTCAACTGAAAGAAAGACTGAATTGGTTTTCATCACATGCGGTGCGGGAGGTGGCCTGGACAGTCAGCGATACATTGATAACATCCTGCAGACCCATGTGGTTCCTCTCTCTCAAATTATGGGCCAGGAGTTCCTCCTCATGTGCCACAATGCCCGCCCACATGCGGCTAACTGTGTACGGGAGTTCTTGGGTGAGGAGAATATTGACACTTTGGACTAGCCCTCTCTTAGTGCCGACCTCAATCCGATTGAAAATCTATGGGACCAACTCAAACGAAGTGTTCGAGGCAGAATACCGGCTCCCCAGACTGTAGCAGAGCTCAAGATCCCCCTCACCGAAGAATGGGAGAGGTTGCCCCAAGAAATTGTGGTTATTTTGATCCAGCCAATACCAAATCAAATGAATGCTGTGATCAGAGCTCAGGAAGGCAACACAAAATACTGATTCACCAATGTTATGAATGAATCTTAGTGATTCCTCAGGTTATAATGTCTTTTGGTAAAAATAAAAAAATCAGGTTTTTCTTCCTTTTTGACATCCTGTAGTAAAATTTAATTTTGACGGCTTCTGGTAAGTGTTTTTTGAACAATCAAATTAAGAAATTGTAGAAAACAAAATTTACAACATTTTGAGGTATCATACGATTCGATAAAAATAGTAATTTCGAAGATATCGCATATTTGGTGGAGGAAAAAGTTTGATTCGCTTTTGCTGCTCTCAAGTGTAAATGAAAACGTGGATCTTGTACTTTCAGACGAGAAAAAGTTGTGGAAATAAATTTAATATCAAGGAGAATGTGGAAAAGGAGGACAGTTAGTGGTCCACATGAAATTAAACTGGACCAGACGACAGAGCAGAATTATCAAGAATTCTTTTTCAAATTAATTGCGAAGAGATATCAGGAATTGAATGATTTTATGTTCCAAGTAAGAATCTATTGTAGAAGTCGAGATAACGTATTAATTTTTTTTTTTTTTAATATTATTTGAAAGTCTCTTACCCCTCCACGAATGACATGTAACTCCGTTAAAACAGTAGAGAGAACTGTAAATATAGTTTTGTTACAAAATATTTGACATACTAATAAAATCTTTCAAAGTGTTCAAAAACTGAAATAAACAGCTATAGCGGAATATTTATCGCAAACGTAAAATTTACTATAACCTTCAGCTAACATTTTCTCAAAATACTGCCGCATTAAGTATTGAATTTATTCAAATTCGAGTTTTTTAGATGCTGGCTGGCTACTCCAGGTTGGGTGAGGTTACTTTGGGTAGCTAGGTGATAAGTTTAAACTTATTCCCATAAATGGAGAGTAAAACCGCTACGTCTCTTGGCACTTTAGGAACTTTTTAACTGATGTGTATCTTTTCTCCCTTGTATTTCAGACCACAAGTTTATTACGGTTTATAAAAAACCACGTTACCGTAATAGCTTTACTTCATTGGGTCATTCTCTTCTATCATGTGGCGTTCTTCAAATATTTACCACTTTACGACGGCATTAAATTTGTTGCGCTCTTTCTGCCTTATTTTTATGTATTTGCCATAAGCATGGCCAAGTCGGAGAGCATGAATGAGTGCAATAATATCATACGAGAAGCTCTGGGTCAAAGTTATTGGTACCGTTGCAGCCCAAAGTTAAAAAGGGACGTCTGTCAACTGATGAGATTTTCTCAACTTTCAAGATACATACACACTGTCAATGGAATGTTGGTTGCTTCGTGGGAATTTTTCGTTAAAATTCTGAAGGCGGGGCTCACCTTCATTAATTTCATGACTATTGTCGTGAAAAACTAGATGGGCAATTTATTCAATTTCGTAACTTTTGAACGAGATGAATTTTGTCAATTCTAAGAATATAGGAAGTGCCCTCTATATTCTTTTTACTTTCTATTACCTATAAGGTATACCTATAACTTTTAATTTAAATATATTTTGTAGCTTAAATTATGAGATAAACTTTTAATTTAAATATATTTTGTAGCTTAAATTATGAGACATAAACACGTAATAATTTATTGAGAAGACTTAGGCGGAATTAGTAGACAAATTATTTATCACAAGTTACTGCTAAGGGTCGGTTTTCCATATCTTACACAGTACGCAATCCGTGACTTAGCGTCACAGAGGTATTACAATTCCGCCCTTAGAATACGAAGCAATGAGAGTAATCAATCATAAAAGGTTAGTTATAAATTCTCTTCTGCCTTTCACTTAATATAAACAATCAATCTGTAATTATAGAAAATGTAATTATACAAGTCAGTATAGCAAATGATGTGTTCAATGCAAAGAAAAGTATTCAGAAAAATAAATATCTATGGAGGAAAAACAGCACACACAAAAAAAAAAAAAACAAATAGTAAACAATAAATTAGATTCCGATTTTTGACCACTGTCGCTACAACCGTCTGAGTTTTTCAGAATGTTAAATATACCAAATATCTTCTCTCAGTTACAGCCGACAATGAGATATTTGAAAACAATTTCGGCCGGACAGTTTTGGTTTGTTGTACAAAGAGACACTTTTGAAGCTATATGCTGCTGACCTACCTCATAACAAAACCATTACAATGAAACTTTATTTGCAAGATAAGTCTGAAGGTTTTGATTAATTATGACACTAACAAGAACTTGTTTTTTCTGTTATTTTTTGTTAGATGACATATCTTTCACACTATCTCAATTGATTTTTCTAACTTGAAGCAAAGATAGATCTAAGGGAAGTGTATGTGCTTCCCTTCTATTAAAGTTAGGTTTAAGTTTTATTTTTTCTGGGTGAATTTCTTTGTAATTATTGAGTTATTGACTAGAATCTTGTAAATATTAGTAGCCTCTTATCTTCTCACAAAATAAAACTCATTATTATAACTTATTTTTTGTAACCTATTCTCTATTTATTTCTTTTTACTAATACATTAGAAATCGGAAGTATTGTGTTCGTTTTTGTATATAAAAAAGGATTCATTTCCACATTTCCAGCCAAATCAGGTTGGGTGTGATTTATATGGTCCACAAATTGGTTGGGACCCATGTATCTACGCACTAGCTGAAGAAACAATCGATCACCTTATCTTCTTGACGAATATTGAAGCATGGTCGAAAATAGTTTTTTTTATTATTATTAAAGATGAGAGTTTCACAGCCTTTTTTGTGGCCATGAAACATAAGCTACTGTACACTACTAAGCTAATAATCAAGTAGACAATTTTTACATTTAATTACCTTGCAGTCTCAGCGAGTGCTCAAGGTTTTAAGGTAATTTCGTGTCAAAAATGTTGAGGCGTGAGGAAAACAAAACGTAATTATGAGATTTTGAATTTTGCAAATATTACGCAGTTATCTATATTTATTTACATATTGAAGGAAAATACTCTACCATTTGGGACAAATAACTTTCTCTTGATTTTTTTTTTTTTAATTTTGATGAGTGGGGTGAGTAGGAAATTATTGAACATTGATTTTCTTGAACTATTGAATTTATTTTGAATTGAAAAAAATAAGAATTCAAATTTAACACCTTCTCAGTATAGTCCCCCAGATAATTCCACCAATCCACTTCAATTTTGTATCATATTGTATGTAGTAAGTACAATAATTTTTTTCACATTTGTATGCGTAAATATTCTTTTTTTTTTCCATGATTAAAAAAAAAAACTTTAGTTTTATGTAACCGAAAACCTATGAAATTTTATAAATAAATAAAGGAACGTTATGGAATCACCCAAAATTTTCGATCGTCAGTTTTCAGTGCCAAAACACGCTTTAGGGTCCCCAGGGCCTAAATCCAAGGGCCTAAAGTTTCAGCCATTGGTCCGTGTGTGTGTCTGTGTTCAAGATATCTCAGAATGGTTTACCGGTATTTGGTGGAGGACCCGCTTGGACTAACTTTTTTATTATTCATCCTAAATGGGGGTTGTGACATATCAAATCCAATGATTTTGAGGTGCTCATTATGAATTTTATTTTACATTGATTTCTAGGTAACTATTACCGTTGAGTCACCAATGGTGGAATTCGATTTCTTTTTGGGGGATAAGAAAAGTAGTGTGATGTCACAACAGTTTATTTTTTCTTTCGAAATCGCATCAATTTTTGTTGTTGTGTTGTATTCATGTAAGAAAATCTAATACTTTCAAAATTCTTAGATGAATTCGGAAGTAAAATAGCAGCATGAAATTACCTTCTCTGAAAAGTGGTTCATAATCATAACCCGCCTACCTATGTAATTGGATTAAACAAAAGTTAATTGTTAATGATAGGGTCGGATACAGAAACAAACACCCTTATTCCTAGTATAAGCAGTCACTCCTAAACCCAGGATACCATTGAGTTAACATTAAAACATGCGGCGAAGTGTGAACTGGGCATACAATATCTGATTCCAAAACTACATTTTCTAAAGTTCCTACAATTCACCCAACTATAAAAGCAACATTTGAAGCTCACTTCCAATTAATATCAAATTGAAAAAATATTGTCACTGGAACCGGCTTGAGCCGTTCTACACGAAACAGGCTTCTGTGTTGATCTAGCTGAGCATGGAATACAGGAAAGCAAGACAATACGTGCTGCTGTTACCCCTTCATGTGTTTGGGTGGATTTGTATACCAAACTTTTATACAAAATTGTGGATGGAGAAAGTGCACAAATATATTTTCCAGGGTTTCATGGTTATATCAAGTATTGCTACCTTCATATCGATGACTTTATATTTGTTTCTGGTGGCCACACATGATTGGTTCCTTTTCTTATCGAGACTTCAGGAAGTTCTTACTCAACTTATGGGTTTAGCTAGTTTAGTAGGCCTCAGAATTCGCTTAAAAGAATTTATGAAAATGTTTGAACGACAAAAGAAATTGTTCAAAGTGTCCAATGTTCTAATTTACAGGAAATACGTTGTTCAGGAGCAGTGGGAGTTGACAACTCTATTCGGCTTATCTAACTTGTGCGCCTTAGTTTGGTTTTCTGTACCTCTCCTTATGCATTCATCAGAAAAAAATGTAGAAGGTAATGAAAAGATATACAAGGGAAAATATCCTCACAGAATCTTGCCAATATATTTATGGACACCAAGCTTTGTGGATTTGACCGAGCTGAACTATTTCATAGTTATGAATTTTCTTCTGTTGTATGGGATGTTTGTAATGGCAAATACTTTGGCTACCTTCCAATCTCTGGATGTAATTATTGTGACACCACTTGAAGCACAGTACAGGATGCTAGGGAGCTTTGTCAGATTGATTGGGACGAGACATGAGGATATGGAGGGCAGGAGAATCTTCTACACGGATGTTGCGACCGGGGAATACATCACTGAACAGCAAGTGCTGAGTAACAGGTGAGGAAACTGAGACTACTTTGTTTATGAAGGTTAAATTTGCCACATGGTTGAAGTACTAACATTACATTATTCCGAGAAATGATGCCTAGTCTTGCGACATGTAAATTATTTTTATTTTATTTGACAAATGGTCTTGGCATATAATTATGAATGACCCGCCAGAAAAAAAGAATTAAAGAAATGGTTAAAAATTAGATATCAAGGGAAAAAATGAGTTTATCCTCTTTGCGCCCAACATCATTTTTTGTTTTGTAATACAAAGTGACCGGTGTCCTCACCCGAGGACAAACATTTTATATACTTGGTAGTATAAAATGTTTTTATACTGCCCTTTATTTTAAATTCGGATTTCTCTTTTTTATTGAAAAATAATTTTGTTGCATGGGGGCTGCTTCCCCATAATACTATGCCATATGATATGATTGATGGAATGTATGCATAATATACCGACTTTAAAGTTTCAAATTCAATTTTATCCCTCAACTGTCTTAAAAGATAACACACACAGTTTCAGAACTAATTTGTTTATTTATTTTTTTCTATATTATTATGATCAGAAAAAGTTAAATTTTCATTATACCTAAGAACTTTGTTTTTTTATCCATCCGAATTTTGAAATTATTATTCCTCTCGAGTTTCGTGGTAGGACGCAAAAATCTCAAACTCTCTGTCAAACTCTCGATTCAGGGTTTGCAAACCCGGCGTTTCGTAGGAACGGAAGAGAAATACACTCCAACAGTTTTTTTGGTTACTTATTAAACTATTAGAATTTAACCAATTTTCGATTTTCATAATAGCTTCTTCAATTTTGGAGTTAATATCTATCTGTTAATGAAGGAGAATCGATGGTAAAATCAGTATCGTCAGCAAAAAGTGTTAATTTAATTGGTAGTAAAATTACGATATGAGCTTTTGTGAAAATGAGGGAAGTATCTTGAATGATGTGGTAACCACTAAAATTGACCTTTAACCACAAACGTATACTTCGACATATTGCTGATTGACATATAAATGAAAACGTGGATCTTGTACTTTCAGACGAGAAAAAGTTGTGGAAATAAATTTAATATCAAGGAGAATGTGGAAAAGGAGGACAGTTAGTGGTCCACATGAAATTAAACTGGACCAGACAACAGAGCAGAATTATCAAGAATTCTTTTTCAAATTAATTGCGAAGAGATATCAGGAATTGAATGATTTTATGTTACAAGTAAGTACCGGGACAGATATCAGGCATTGAATGATTTTATGTTCCAAGAAAGTACCGGGACAGATATCAGGAATTGAATGATCTTATGTTCCAAGTAAGTACCGGGACAGATATCAGGCATTGAATGATTTTATGTTCCAAGTAAGTACCGGGACAGATATCAGGAATTGAACGATTTTATGTTCCAAGAAAGTACCGGGACAGATATCAGGAATTGAATGATCTTATGTTCCAAGAAAGTACCGGGACAGATATCAGGAATTGAATGATCTTATGTTCCAAGTAAGTACCGGGATAGATATCAGGAATTGAATGATTTTATGTTACAAGTAAGTACCGGGACAGATATCAGGCATTGAATGATTTTATGTTCCAAGAAAGTACCGGGACAGATATCAGGAATTGAATGATCTTATGTTACAAGTAAGTACCGGGACAGATATCAGGCATTGAATGATTTTATGTTCCAAGAAGGTACCGGGAAAGATATCAGGAATTGAATGATTTTATGTTCCAAGAAAGTACCGGGACAGATATCAGGAATTGAATGATCTTATGTTCCAAGTAAGTACCGGGACAGATATCAGGAATTGAATGATTTTATGTTCCAAGTAAGTACCGGGACAGATATCAGGAATTGAATGGTTTTATGTTCCAAGTAAGTACCGGGACAGATATCAGGAATTGAATGGTTTTATGTTCCAAGAAAGTACCGGGACGGATATCAGGAATTGAATGATTAAATTTTATGTTCCAAGTAAGTAGCGGGAGAGATATCAGGAATTGAATGATTTTATGTTCCAAGAAAGTACCGGGACAGATATCAGGAATTGAATGATCTTATGTTCCAAGTAAGTACCGGGAAAGATATCAGGAATTGAATGTTTTTATGTTCCAAGTATTATTTAAAAAAAAAAAAAAATATTATTTGAAAGGCTCTTACCCATAAAATCTACCTTTATAACCTTCAGCTAACATTTTCTCAAAATACTGTGGACATAAAGTATTGCATTTATTCAAATTTGAACTCTTTAGATGCTGTCTCTTCTAGACTGGGTGAGATTACTTTGGGTAGCTAGGTGATAAGTTTCCCACGAATGGAGAGTAAAATCGCCCCGTCTCGATATTATGATCTTGGCACTTTAGGAAATGTTTAACCGAGTCTCTTTCTCCCTTGTATTTCAGACCAGAAATTTGCTACGGTTCACAAAGAACCACGTTACCGTAATAGCTCTACTGCATTGGGTCATTCTCTTCTATCATGTGGCGTTCTTCAAATATTTACCACTTTACGACGGCATTAAATTTGTTGCACTCTTTCTGCCTTATTTTTATGTATTTGCCATATACATGGCCAAGTCGGAGAGCATGAATGAGTGCAATAATATCATACGAGAAGCTCTGTGTCAAAGTTATTGGTACCGTTGCAGTCCAAAGTTAAAACGAGACGTCTGTCAACTGATCAGATTTTCTCAACTTTCAAGATACATACACACTGTCAATGGAATGATGATAGCTTCGTGGGAATTTTTCGTTAAAATTCTCAAGGCGGGGCTTACCTTCATTAATTTCATGACTATTGTCGTGAAAAACTAGACGGGGAAGTTATTCAATTTCGTAACTTTTGAACGCGATGAAATTTGTCAATTCTAAGAATATAGGAAGTCCCCTATGGCACTTCTTATATTCTTTTTACTTTCTATTACCTATAAGATATAAAAAGTATTGTTTTTTCCATATGGCACTTCCTTCCTATATTTGCCCGTCCTAATTTTTTGGTGGCCGGGCCCTGTACTTCAGATGTTGGGGCCTACGCTAGCCTCATGAGGACAATTGGGGTAGATGTAGAGTGGGCAACGACTAATGGTGGCATTGCGAGATTGATATTGGAAAATTATGTTTGTTTGGAGATATAATGCATTAGCGTTAGTTCTCGTAATGCCGATGCAACCCACTAAAATTTGTGACATACTAACACAAATAAATGAATCATTTCATTTAAAATTTACAAGAAGAATGAAGAAATATGGCCTCCCCTCTGATTAGTTTACCGTACTGATTTGAGTGATCTAGGATGGGGGTTTTACAACTCCCATCACTGGAAAGCAAGTTTAAAATGAAAAAATAACAGAAAGTTTTTAGATATAAAAGCAAATTATTAATTTAAATATATTTTGTAGCTTAAATTATGAGACATAAACACGTAATAATTTATTGAGAAGACTTAGAATACGAAGCAATGAGAGTAATCATAAGGTTAGGTATAAATTCTCTTCTGCCCTTCACTTAATATAAATAATCAATCTGTATTTATTTACAAGTCAGTATAGAAAATGATGTGTTCAATGCAAAGAAAAGTATTCAGAAAAATAAATATCTACAGAGGAAAAAACAGCACAAAAACAAACAAATAGTAAACAATAAATTAGATTCCATTTTTTGACTACTGTTGGAAACCAACAACCGATTTCTAATAATTTTCTCAATATAGTCCTGAATTATACTGAAGAACAATCAAATGCTGTAGGGAGATTAAAATACGTAGATTAATTATCAAGGAAAACAATGTTGCTGAACCCCAAAATATAAACTTTAACGCTTAAAAAAAATCTTCACCAAGTTTCAATTCCGCATTGCAAACACAGCTAACCTCCATAAAAAATATTCTTGATCTCCTATAGTTGAGTTGCTCTTCAGTACATCATATTTTAGAAACCAAGTAGTCACCGTGGCAGAGTGAGTTAGCGCACTAGGCATTTCACGCACGGTGACCTGGGTTCGATCCCCAGCGGGGCAGGATTTTTTCTGCTCTGTACTTGGGTGTTCGGGAACCAGTCATACCTCGTGAGAAAAAATGAGTAGCTGCTTTAATGTTAGCAGCGACAAGTGGCGGAATTATAGGCAAAAATAAGATATTGGGATATTAAAGGTATGGAAAAGTCCTATAATTCTGCGCTACCCACTAAAATTGTGATATAATAACACAAAGAAACTCATTTATTTATTTTAGAAACTACAAGTAGGTACATTAATAACGTCAAAACTATGTCAAATTCCACACCAGTCGTTAATGCAAACAGCAAAGAAAAAGTACTCGAATTCCGATTTAGATTCCATTTATGATAATTTAATAATATTTTTTTATGATAAATTAATTGATTTGTAATAAATTAAATGACCTCAGAGGCACAGTAAATTTCTGGATAGCAAATAATCATCTCGATTTTTTATCCAGTACGTTCGGGGTGATGGAGAGGAGGGTTTTAGTGTGTTTGGCGCACTGTTTCCAGCGCTGGAACCCCGCACTTCGTCTTGAACCATAAAAGATTTTGCCTCCTCTCACAAAAAAAAGTATAAAAGAAAATCTTCCTTTACATATTGAACCTTGAACTTCCGGTACAAAATCCACGGCGCTAACCACTCAGCTACCAAGTTTGTTTGTTTGTTTATTAAGATTTAACGTCGTTTTCAACTAAATACTTATACCGCAAAGGTGGTTTTTATCCAGCGTTCGCTGGTCCAACAACCCAGCTACTCAAATTAAACTCATCCAGCTCGAGTGAGGCTGGGAATAGCCAGCAGAACGTGGATTGACATGATGACAAGGATTCAATATCAGAACGGTCACCAATCCAATTCCTCACCACGCTAGACGTTGCTTAACTTTAGTAGTGATTGAATGATAACTGGTGTATTCAACATACCAGCTCCGGCTTGAGTCTCGAATTGATTCAAAGTACCACGATCCATCCCGGCTTTTACTGACTGAAGTTTGCTGTCCAGGGTTTGAAGACCAGTGAACCCGGACCTCCTGATTCAGAGTCCACTGCACTAACCTCTTAGCACTTTGGTTTTGTCTACATGGCGGAGGTGTTATCCACTGTATACACATGTCCCTGCTCTTTCAGCACTAGAAGTCTCTTCTCCACGGCTTGCTTGTCTGGAAATAGGAGAAAGCTCTCTTTTTATTATGATCAATAAAAGTCCAAAAAAATACAATGTTGTTGTTGTTGTAGCCAGCTTGGCTACAGCTGGAGGGTTGAGTGATAATCTCCAGCCAACTTTATTTCAAAGTTCGCTCGTCCTGAACCACATATTTCTATGTGCGATCAACCATCATGAGGACATAGAATACAATATTTTATACTACTTTTGACGATATTCAAAAAGATATACAGTCAAACCTGGGAATAAGAACGATTTCCAGGTCAAATTTAACACTCTACGAGGGAAAACGGTTCTCATTTATCTAGGTTTGACTGTATGTATGTATATTGATTTGATTTGATTTCGCTGGGGGACGGTAAACAGGTATCAGCCATGTGGTCAGAAGACAATTAAAAGTTTAAAAAAGTTATCATATTTGTGCAAATCACTTTTGAGATGTCACAACTACTCAAACTCACTTTACTAAATCTACGCTGAAACCGGGACTTGAACCACCGACCTCCAGGTTACAAGTCCGCCGCTTTATCCATTAAGCTACTGAGGTCGGTGCCAGAAGACAATAACACAAATCATTGGCACCACAGACAGGGTTGATGTTAGGAAGGAGGGATGTCAATAATAGTTGAGACATTGTAGATAGTGAGAGTATAGGGTCTTTTTTTCCTTTTTTTAAGATGAGTGTTTCACAGCCTTTTTTATTTAGTGACCATGTAAAAGGAGCTACTGTATGCGCTTGTGGTCTGTGTTGTAGCTTGCTCATCCCGTAGTATGCCTCCCCTCTGATGGGCGAGAAGTAACACAATACTCCCCATTTAGGTGCTGGGTCAACACGAGCGCACCGGAAGGTATCCCTTACAAACAATTGTAACCAAATTAAGAATACAAAATTTTGTCGGCACAGGGGATCTAACTCAGGACCTTCCGCATGGCAAGCGAGTGCTTGCTTAACCACTGAGCTAAGCGCGCGCTCACATACTGTCATAAATATTCATTCTTGCAGGATAACCAGAGTATTGTAATGTCCACTTCTCTAGAGGTTTCTTATCACTGCTATACTTACACTTGTCTAGCAGTTTCTTATCACTGCTATACTTACACTTATCAAGCAGTTTCTTATCACTGCTATACTTACACTTGTCTAGCAGTTTCTTATCACTGCTATACTTACACTTGTCTCGCAGTTTCTTATCACTGCTATACTTACACTTGTCTAACAGTTTCTTATCACTGCTATACTTACACTTATCAAGCAGTTTCTTATCACTGCTATACTTACACTTGTCTAGCAGTTTCTTATCACTGCTATACTTACACTTATCAAGCAGTTTCTTATCACTGCTATTTTTACACTTTTTTTTTCCAAAATACTCAATTCATAATATATTTTACATTAAATTGTATGTACAAACAAAAATAAACAATGAAATATTAAAAGATAATAAAATAACTTGAAAAAAGAAAAAGAGTTGCTGTGATGCCTGTGACCTCTAGGTCTTATCACTGCTATACTTACACTTGTCTAGCAGTTTCTTATCACTGCTACACTTACACTTATCAAGCAGTTTCTTATCACTGCTATACTTACACTTATCGAGCAGTTTCTTATCACTGCTATACTTACACTTGCCTAGAATAGAATAGAATACCTTGTTTATACTGCCGAGGTAAGACTGAAAAGTCCCTTTACTCCTTGCAGTTTCTTATCAATGCTATTCTTACACCTTTTTTTTCTCCAAAATACTCAATTCATAATATATTTTACATTAAATTGTATGTACAAACAAAAATAAACAATGAAATATTAAAAGATAATAAAATAACTTGAAAAAAGAAAAAGAGTTGCTGTGATGCCTGTGACCTCTAGGTCTTATCACTGCTATACTTACACTTGTCCAGCAGTTTCTTATCACTGCAATACAGTGCTATACCTACACTTGTCTAGCAGTTTCTTATCACTGCAATACAGTGCTATACTTACACTTGTCTAGCAGTTTCTTATCACTGCAATACAGTGCTGTACTTACACTTGTCTAGCAGTTTCTTATCACTGCAATACAGTGCTATACTTACACTTGTCCAGCAGTTTCTTATCACTGCAATACAGTGCTATACTTACACTTGTCTAGCAGTTTCTTATCACTGCAATACAGTGCTATACTTACACTTGTCTAGCAGTTTCTTATCACTGCAATACAGTGCTATACTTACACTTGTCTAGCAGTTTCTTATCACTGCAATACAGTGCTATACTTACACTTGTCTAGCAGTTTCTTGTCACTGCTATACTTACACTTGTCAAGCAGTTTCTTATCACTGCTATACTTACACTTATCAAGCACTTTCTTATCACTGCTATACTTACACTTGTCCAGCAGTTTCTTATCACTGCTATACCTACACTTATCTAGCAGTTTCTTATCACTGCTATACTTACACTTGTCTAGCAGTTTCTCATCATTGCTATACTTACACTTAGCAAGTAGTTTCTTATCACTGCTGTACTTACACTCAGTATAAACAGAAAAGTGAGAAGTTGTATTAGATGTACATGAATACCAGAACATACCTGGACAGCTGAATCGAGCTTATTTGCTCTCATCAGTAGGTAACAATTCAGAGTTTCTTTTTTTTGCAGTTTTTTTATCACCTCTATACTTACACTTGTCCAGCAGTGTCTTATCACTACTATACTTACACTTATCAAGCAGTTTCTTATCACTGCTGTACTTACACTCAGTATAAACAGAAAAGTGAGAAGTTGTATTAGATGTACATGAATACCATAACATACCTGGACAGCTGTTTCGAGCTTATTTGCTCTCATCAGCAGGTAATAATTCTGAGTTTTTTTTTTTTCTCTCTTTTTTTTGCAGTTTTTTGTTATCACTTCTATACTTACACTTATCGAGCAGTTTCTTATCACTGCTATACTTACACTTATCGAGCAGTTTCTTATCACTGCTGTGCTGCGTAATCATGGAGAGCGAATGAAACACAAGCTGCGCAGTGCGGTACCGGCGCGCGCAGTCTACAGGGTTCCCGAAAAGTTCGTCCAGGGCGGCCGTCTGACAGATGTTGATGGCGTACGTATACAGGATCTTCTCGGCGGAGGCGCTCGCGCTTTGGAGCATCCCTGTAGAGGAGACGAGAGGAGTTGGGACTATTTTTATTTATCGTATGGATAAATTTATTCAAAATCATATGTATCTATTGAAATAATTTAAGCAGCCAGGAGATCTTATGGACAGGGGGCACTTATGGAAAGGATTCCACGGAAGCGAGTAACAGTACTTATTGTACCATTGGGACTATCATCTTACTATTATCTGACCTGGTTGCAGGGTTTTCAGTGGAACCCTTACATTTAACACTGCGACCTAATTAGATCTATTATTATTATTTAACACTTTATTGGTTAACTACATGATAAATTCAACAAACATGAAAAAAAGAACACAAATGAATATGTAGTGAACCAAGGGGCGAGGTTAAAGCCTGTGGCATTCTCTTCCACCGAACCCCATTGTGACCAGTTGATTCTATTCGGTTTTAACGTCCTGTTTTGAGATAGTCAGGACGGGAGTTTTACCTTCCATTCGCTGGGAATCGTAACAGCTACCAACAATAACCAATCCTGGGTAGGGCCGGAAATGCCAGCCTCACGTGTTTGGAAGGGAGAGAATTTTCTTCGAAAAGTCTGCCCCAACCGGGAGTCGAACTCGAGACCTCTGGACTACGGGCAGTAGTCACAACCGTTACGCCACGGAGGCTAGATTAAGACGACTATCATCTTAGTGAACACAGGAGTGAAAATTCGATTAGCTCAGTGGTAAGGTACTCGCTTACCAAAGGTTCAGTGCTCAGAGCTGACAAAACTTTTTATGTAGGTATGGTTTTATTTGTGATGAAGCACAAGGCTTCTTCACAATTTTTGTGGGTAGCGCAGCATTACTAAGAGCCTCCTTTACTTTTCGAATTATTCTATTACATTCATTTCCTTTTACTCTGGTAATGCTGCCACTGGTCGTTACTCAATACTCATACAAGTAACTGCTCATTTTTCCTCACGAGGTATGAGTGCACCCCGAATATCCAAGTACAGAGCAGAAAAATGGTCAAATGGAATTGACCCCGCCACTGGTATCAATGAACATTCTATCCTATCTCTACTTCACTCACCAGGCTGAGAGTTGAGCTTCTTGCAATCTCCCAGACACTGACTCGTCTGCTTCTTGAGAGCCGCGATCACCGACTTGACCCCCGCCACTGGTATGAATGAACATCCTACTCTATCTCTACTTCACTCACCAGGCTGAGAGTTGAGCTTCTTGCAATCTCCCAGACACTGACTCGTCTGCTTCTTGAGAGCCCCGATCACCGACTTGACCCCCGCCACTGGTCTCAGCTGGCCGTCCTGCAGGTGGGAAGTCGCCAAAGATAGGGCACTGTTGAGCACACTGAGAGCATGAACAAGCAACACCAGTTTCTCCTCGGTTTTGTTTCGGGGCCGAGATTGGGCGATGTCCCGAATCACCGTGACTAGACTTTCGACAAACTGAAAGCAAGATTTGTTAGATAAAATAAAATAGGATTGTTATTATTATTATTAAACACTTTATTCGATAAGAAGACATATGTACAATAGAAATAATTATCATAACAATAAAAAAATGGAAACAATATATACAAAAAAGAAAAATATATATAAACATACGTATATTCTTACTAAAGGGCGGGGTCATTGCCTATGGCAATCTCTTCCACCCAACCCTTTGGTTGGTGGTTCAAGTGCCTGTCTATGGACTTCCGAAAAACTGAAAGCAAGTTTTGTTCAAAAAATTCATGATCGGTTCAAACTACTTCACCCTTATGAACTTATATGTACATTCTTGGATTACATAACTTAACATATACCATACTATACATGGTGCTACCGACCGACGTGATATGAGCATGTAGTTGAAAGCAATGTTAAAAGAAAACAACAAGAAAACAGACCTTCTATTTAATTTCTACTTCCGCCCACCATGCGGAAGGACCCGGATTCGTTAACGTGCACTGGTAGTCAAGTGGTTCACGCGCTAGTCTGGTAATTCAGGTAGCGTAGGGATCCGTTGGTTCGAATCCCACCCAGTGCATAAATTTTTTCTCATTAATTTGAGTTTGTGACCACATAATAATAAGTAATAAGACTCTGAGGGTTAGGTGGTAGAAAATGCTTTGAGCATTAACCTTGCCTGGTGGTTACCTTCCACTAAAGAGTATTATATTATTATTATAATTACAAATATTAGTAAGAGACACCTTGCGTCTCAGTCGTGTAGACCCAGCACTTCTTGCAAAGCAGAGATGCATACTACGGGATAGGCGTGTCACAACACGGACCATTAAAGTTTACAGAGTCTTGCCAAACCAATAAACAGAGAAGCCAAACCTAACAGGCAAGGCTAGCTCGCAGTGCCTAAGGGTTTAATGGATGATAAAGAAAAAGCCCAAGTTCTCATGATGGTTGACCGCGCATAGAAACATGTGCCTCAGAACAAGCCAACTTTTCTACCAAAAGTTGGATAGAGACAATCACTCCCCCCAGCTGTAGAAAAGCTAAGTACAAAAAGAAACTTAGCCAGCGTCGATGGCACGCTGAATGCACCAGTTCTTGTAGGATCACCGAAGTTGAGCAACGTCCAGCGAGTTGAAGACTTCGTAATACTGGCATTCCGGCCCAACCCAGGCTGGGTGAGGTTAATGTGGGTAGCTGGTTTTTTAGTTTCCTACAAATGGAGGGTAACACCTCCGTCGTGATATGACCAAGATCATACAGTTGAAAGCGACGTTAAACCCAAATTATAAAAAAAGAAGCTTCAGGTTATTATAAATAAAAAAAGAAGCTTGAGGCTAGGAGACTATAAACAGGGAGTATTTGCCTTCTTGTAAAGACAGTGGTAGAAGTGCTGAGTCATTCCTCCACTGTCTGCCTACCATCGTTCACGATGACGTCACCCTATGATGATGATGAGGTTACCTGTATTAATATTAAATCAGTTTCTGGCTGCATTTTATATTTAATCAACAGACTGACATCATTATGAAGAAGAAATAATGGTATACATATTAACAGTAGATCACTGGTAATCCAGCTCCATCTTCAATGAGGTTACCTGTAACTTAGCCAGCGTTTCACAGAAGGACTCCACTGTCTGGCTACCATCGCTCACGATGACGCCACCCTATGATGATGATGATGATGGGGTTACCTGTAATTTAGCCAGCGTTTCACAGTGATCCTTCTCCACGATGGCATCATGGGTCGTGTGGTGGGTCACATCCGGGAATTCGAAAGCGTTATTGTTGTTGTTGTTGTTGTTGTGGGTCGAATGGTTGTCAGTGTTGAGGATGTTGTGGGGCATGGTCATTGCACGATGGTAGGGGATGAGGGTGAGAGGAGAGTTGGTGTTGTTCAGTAGAGGAGAGCTGACGACCTGGTGGAGAATTGAATTGAATAATTTAAATTAGATTATTATTATTATTTTATTTTTATTTATATTTTTTTTTTATCTAAGAGGTTGGAAATCTTCGATAAGATCCCCAAAGCGAGTATTTCTTTGGGGAGTGTGGGATTGATATCATGGAACGCGGATATCTGAACCCACTACACCTCACATTTATGACCCCTTACATCTCACATTTATGACCCCGGAACCGTATGACATTACTTCGGGGTTAGATTATTATTAATATAGTATGCTTTATTAGGTAAGACAAAAATATGTACAGTCAAATACAATGAAATTATAAAAAATATATATAAATAGATTGAACAAAGAAACAAGAACAAAAAAGAGAATGAAGCTAATGTCCTACAAAAAGGGCGGGGTTATTGCCTGTTGCAATCTTCCACCCAACCCTTAAATATATTGTAATATATTGAATTGAAGGTTTTTTTTTAGATTGAATTGAAATAAATAAATTTTGTGATATGACAATGCAGTTGAAAGCAATGATAAACCCAAATTAAAAAAAAAAAAGTTCTCAAGATGGTTGATTGGCGAATGGAAAGTAGAACTTCCGCTGTAATATGAACATGCAGTTGAAATAATAATAAAACTCTTTAGTGGAAGGTAACCACCAGGTTGTTGTTGTTGTAGCCAGCTTGGCTACAGCTGGAGGGGTGAGTGATGGTCTCCGGCCAACTTTATTTCAAAGTTGGCTCGTCCTGAGCCACATATTTCTATGTGCGATCAACCATCATGAGGACTTGGACTTTTCTTTATAAGCCATTAAACCCTTAGGAAACTGCAAGCTAGCCTGGCTCGTAAGGGTTGGCTAGTCTGTTCTCTGTTTATAGTCCTCTAGCGGGACACTGGTCTTCTCCCTGTTTAACGTCCCCCAGTCAGACTAGTAACCACCAGTAGTAACCACCAGGCGAGGTTAATACTTAAAGCAATTTCCTACCACCTAACCTTCAGAGTCTTGTTATTATGTGGTCACAAACTCAAACTAATGAGGAAAGATTCTTGAGGAAAAACAAAAATGACAGCGACGTTGGACCAAAAAGAAGGCTACTCACTACCTGGCTACTCACAGAGCGACGCAGGGGCGAGTGCGCGGGGGTCACAGTCCAGGTGCTGACGGGCGGGGGGGTCTCCGGGGGGAGGTGAGGGGGGGTGCCCAGCACGAACTGAACAGAGGGGGGGGAGATGGAGTTGTAGTCCGTCTGCAGAGGATGGGGGGAGGAGGGGGAGGCCGCGGCGTTGTTGATGTTGTTCACGTTGTTGACTTTGTTCTTGTTGATCTCCACAGAGATAGGCTGGGAGCGAGGCACCTGACAATAATAAATGAAAAAAAAAAAAAATTGAAATCGGAGCAGAAAAATTTTTTTTTTTTTTTACAAAAACGAATACAATACCTCCGATTTCTAAAATATTTTTTTTTTACAAAAACGAACACAATACTTCCGATTTCTAAAATATTTTTTTTTTTACAAAAACGAACACAATAGGTACTTCCGATTTCTAAAATATTTTTTATTTTTACAAAAACGAACACAATACTTCCGATTTCTAAAATATTTTTTTTTTTTTTTTACAAAAACGAACACAATACTTCCGATTTCTAATATTAGAAATTTCTCGGAAGTAACGTTATTTTTGTATCCATTTTTATTTTATTTCTAACAAGAGTGGCGTTTTAACACTATTACACTCAGAATAACACTATTTTACTCGGAATAAACAATCACAATTACAAAAAAAAAGTAAATAAAAAGTTATCATATCCGTGTAAATTACCTATGTCATGCCTCACTCAAACTCACACGCCTGAATATTTACTGAACTAGCAACTGAAGCCACCGATCTCGAGGTTACAGGTTATTGACCTCAAGGAGTGTTTTTAAATTTCTACTTGGAATTCGAACCACCGACCTCCAGGTCACGAGTCCACCGCCCTACTGATCAGGATTTTGAGCTCGAAGTAACTAATTTCTCAAGTGAATAGACTTTTTTCAAAATAAATTAATTTTTTATTTTTGTATTTTGTTTGTTAAATAGGGTAACATTAAATATTAGAGAGCTCATCAAAACGAGCACCATCAGGAATAGTAACCTTCCCCATGATGCTCACTAAGTTACCTCCCTTGATAGATATTTTCTGAAATAAAAAGCTTCTGGACATTGATCGCTATTCACATGAGACTTGTGGAGTTTCAGAGAGATATCGAAAAGTTGACAGGGTAGAAGAATATAGCCAACTATGAATCATTGTGAATAACTGTGAATCGCGGTGTTTCGAAAATTTCCCGTGAGCGAAATATACGTTTCTGCTGAGATTATAAACAAACATAGGTAGGAAATAATCCTGAACTATACTTTCTTAAGTGTGATTCAAGACTTTCTGTAACAACAAAAAATCCGCACCATCGTCACAATAAATCGTAGTTTCTGTGACAAAAACCAGAACTTAGTTATAAAATCAGACTTTTTGTGCCCCGAAATTTCAGATAAATAAACTTGAAAGTGACTTTTTCAAGTGCGATTTAATGACACAGACTTTCTGTACCAAAAAAAACCGCACCATTGTTACAATAAATCGGACCTACTGTAACAAAAACCAGACCTTTGTGATTAAATCGGAGTTTTTGGGCCTCAAAATTTGAGATAACTTCACAGGATCTATTTCAAAGACTATCTGTGCTCATAATTTCCCAATGCAAGGGGAAGGAGACCAACAAGTGCCAAACAGAGATGAGCTTTCGTCAATAGAAAATCTCAAGAGAGCCACACCGAACAAAAGTAAACGATATCAAGTTCACAGAACCCACATTGTCGGGGCAGCACATGAGGGAAACTCAAATTCGGAAGAAGGAGAAAGGACAGTCGTATACAACGCTCAAAACAGACAGAACAGGAACAACAGAGTACGGAAGTTTAGGTACCAATACAAAAAGCAATTCAAAGGCTTTGGGGACAGAAACAATTCCCGAACCAAGAAACCGAAGACGAACGAAGTCCCGAATTTTCGTTGCCACGAAGGCCACGAAGAAAATGATTCCAGAGGGTTGAACCAGTTGAAAGGGACGAATAAAGGAAAACAAGGCAGGATACAAGTGGATATCGGTCCCTTTTTAACATACGCCTTGCAGAGTGTTAAACTGGGACTCACCGAGGCGTATGAGAAGAGTGTGGAGAGACAATATGAAACCTTGAGAAAGAATATTGACACTTTCAATCAGTGCATGAAGGAAATATTTGTCACGGGAATTCAGGTAAAGTGCACCGGTAGTCAAGTAGTGGTTAACGCGCTAGTCTGATAATCCAGGTAGTGTAGAGATCCGTTGGTTCGAATGAGTTTGTGACCACATAATATTAAGACTCTGAGGGTTAGGTGGTAGAAAATACTTTGAGCATTAACCTCGCCTGGTGGATATCTTCCACTAAAGAGTGTTATAATTATTTGAAGTCTGTCGGGGTAGCTCAGTGGTCAACACGTCGTCTGGTAATCTAGAAGCAAGATAAACTTATCCTCCCATTTAGGGATTTTGACCACATAATAGACACGTCTTAGGTTTACTCCTGGAATAATGGGACTTCTTAGTCCTTATAGAGCAGTATTTTAAAAGCCGACAAAATTCAACTTCTTTCCTATAGAAGGTATTGTTCTGTTGTATTGAGAAAAAAAACGTCTAAGAAAGTAGGGGAAATTTATTGGTATGAAATTAAAGATGATGCTAGAAACATTGTACTTTCTCACTGGGTCACAATCTATTTTTTTAAATCTATTTAGTGGGGATGTTCGAGGTTCAACATCGATAGCAGCACACAAGTAAATAGGTAATTTTCATTCCTAGGTATTTCTGAACAAACAACTCATCATGTTAGACAGTCTAGTTGAAGATTTCTGTGCAACCATTTTGTCGAGTGTAGAAGATCATCTTTTTCAAGCGTTCACGGAACTTATTCAAAAACAGGAAAGTCAGTTGCTCAAAATAATGCAAGATAATCAAACAAGATTTGGTTATTTAAAATCCGAAAATAAAACTCGAGAAAATTGCCACTCGAGTACAGAGAAAAAGAAACAAATTTCCAGAAACACATCAAGGATGGTTTCAAAAAACACTTCAAAATTTTCTAAGGTTCAAAAGAAGGCTTCAAAATTTAGTGTGACTCAAAGAAAATCTTCAAAATTATTCACGAATCTGGAAAACAATAAAACAGCCTACTCTGTTGAACAATATGTGTGTTTTTCAAACGCAAATCGTGAAAAACCCTCACAAAATTTCGAGGAAACCATTATCGATTCAAAAGGTTTGAGGGGCAGACGTTTGAAAAGTAAATTTACGTGTAGGAAATCTAATGACATTGACAGAAGAGAGGAGTCAAACTCTTCAAATAGTTCTGAAACTATTATAAGAAACTTTAGAGAAACTAAAATTACAGAAAGAAATCGCAAGTCCGAAACAATCAACGACAATCACCAAAAATGTCCACAATTTATGGATTCCGCTCTTCGCAAGTGCACACAGAAAAACTCGGTTTTCCAACCGATCTATCATAAAAATTCCGTTTTTCACTTGAATAATTCCGACAACTCTATATACAAATTTTTCAACAGTAAAACTAATTCCAGTTCAAAACTGTCGGAAGGTGAGATAGATGTTCGTAAGAAGAATACCATATTTAAAATGTCCCCAAGTTTTCTCGAAGGAAATGATTCCAGTCTAAAATCTTCCCATACACGGAATGATTATTTCACGAACGTCGCCTACAATTCAGACGAGGGAAGTGATTTCAAAACAAAATCATCCCATGAAAAGCAAAGCCATTCGAACTATGTGCGCTACAATTTGTGCAAAAAATCCCATTTGAAAATATCCCACGGCAGCGAGGGAATTACTTCCAGTACGACATTGCCGAGTGGTCGAAAGTATTCTGCAATTTATTTGTGTGGTAAAAAGAAACTGCAAGTCAGATGGAGCCGAGTGAAAATGAAACCCAAATGTAAAAAAACTCTCCATAATAACAAAAACAACCAAAGAATCACCACCAGTCTTCATAGAAACATTGCTCAATTAGATATGTTTACCAGGGATCAGAAAATGGTCAAACAAAATTTGGAAAACAAAACTAACAAGCTTATATTAAGAAATGGTAGTCAAGAAAAAGTTGTAAACGGGCAAAAAGAAAACGGTTTTGAGCCAAAAATGCCCGAGATCTATGGGTTTAGCCCAATGAAAGTTTCACTTGCTCAAGGAATAGAAGATGCCAATGAGCTTACAAGGACACTATTTGAGGAAATTTTCATTCGGTTTGTCCTTGCAATGGAGAAGACTTTTCAGACGGGTAAGTGGGTTTCTTTCTAGGTATTTTTTCATTTGGACAAGGCAGGAGCCAACAATGCCCGAGTTCTATGGTTTTATCCCAATGAAGGTTTCGCTTGCTCAAGGAATAGAAGATGCCAATGAGCTGACAAGGACACTATTTGAGGAAATTTTCATTCGGTTTGTCTTTGCAATGGAGAAGACTTTTCAGACGGGTAAGTGGGTTTCTTTCTAGGTATTTTTTCATTGGATATTGCAGGAGCCTGAAATTGGATTATCTCAAGAGCCTAGAAATATGATCCATATAATCCTTCCACCGCTGGAAGATATGTATAATATCCGTGCTTGTTTAATGGACACGCTATTATTATTATCAAGGAGCCCAAGACTCAAGCCCATGCAGAAGAAGAGTTCTTATCTTTGAATTTTAGTTTCAAGTTTGGGGTTTTCTAGGCCATTAAAGAACTTTAATACATAATAATAAGTAGTCTGTCGCGGTAGCTGAGTGGTCAAGGCTTCAGATGTCGCGGGTTCGAAACCCAGCCGGGGCATGACAAGTTATTTTCGCATTTGGAATTCTGATCACATAATAATAATAATAATGCGTCTTGGGCTTACTACTGAAATAATGGGAATCATTAGTTTTAATCTGGCAGTGTTAGTAAGACGAAGCGATATAGCTGCTTTAAGTATCGGTCAATGGTAACTATTCCATAAAAAAAGAAAAAAAATCGTCACACGTCGGATGAAAAATATTTTTTTTCTTCATATTTATCTTAATCACTATCTTGATATCACAACTACTCAAACTCGCTTTACTAAATCTTCGCTGAAACCGGGACTTGAACCACCGACCTCCAGGTTACAAGTCCGCCGCCTTATCGATCAAGCTACTGAGGTCGGTACCATATTGTATGCTTTAATTGTAACAAATTCTTTTCAATTTTCGTAGGCATGCGGCTCTTGTTCTCACAAGCAGAGGTCGGCTTACAGTTGGGTGTGCTTGAAATACTCGAAGGCCAACAGGATAACCTAGAAGCTCATTTCCAAACGTACTTCTCAAAACAGAGCATGGCCTTTGAAAACATCATTGCAAATTTGAACACACAATTTATAGGTGTGATTGAAAAAGTTTAATAAAATGGATATAGTTAAGATATCATCAGATAAGTGATAAATTCCCCCCCCCCTTTTTTTTTTAATCAAAATCTTTCCCTTCATTTAAAATAATTGGTGATTTTGATTCTCTAAACCAATTTTTCAAAGAATTGCTAATTTTTATCGCCTCACCCTCAAGTCCCAATGTGCACTACTTTAAAATTAAGAGTTAATTTGTGTAGCTTTCTTTAAATCAAAACAGATATTTTATAGGACTGAGTAGGGGAGGGAGGAGGATTAATACTCACGGGACTGAGGGGGGGGAGGGAGGAGGATTAATACTCACGGGACTGAGGGGGAGGGAGGAGGGGAGGAGGATTAATACTCACGGGACTGAGGGGGAGGGAGGAGGGGAGGAAGATTAATACTCACGGGACTGAGGAGGAGGGAGGAGGATTAATACTCACGGGACTGAGGAGGAGGGACGAGGGAGGAGGATTAATACTCACGGGACTGAGGAGGAGGGAGGGGGGAGGAGGATTAATACTCACGGGACTGAGGGGGGGGGAGGGAGGAGGATTAATACTCACGGGACTGAGGAGGAGGGAGGAGGATTAATACTCACGGGACTGAGGAGGAGGGGAGGAGGATTAATACTCACGGGACTGAGGGGGGGGGAGGGAGGAGGATTAATACTCACGGGACTGAGGGGGGGGGAGGGAGGAGGATTAATACTCACGGGACTGAGGAGGAGGGAGGGGGGAGGAGGATTAATACTCACGGGACTGAGGGGGGGGAGGGAGGAGGATTAATACTCACGGGACTGAGGGGCGCGGGGAGGGAGGAGGATTAATACTCACGGGACTGAGGGGGAGGGAGGAGGATTAACGGAAGAGAATGCCGTTGGCATTAGCACCGCCCTTGATCAAGTCTTGTTTTCTTAATTTTAATATCAATGTATCTATATATTCTATGTCATTATTTTGTAAATAAAACTTGATCCAACTTGTTCAATAATTAATACTCACGTGACTGAGGGGGAGGGAGGAGAATAGATACTCACGGGACTGAGTGTGGGAGGGAGGAGGGGGAGGGGAGGAGGATTAATACTCACGGGACTGAGGGGGAGGGAGGGAGGAGGATTAATACTCACGGGACTGAGGAGGAGGGAGGGGGGAGGAGGATTAATACTCACGGGACTGAGGGGGGGGAGGGAGGAGGATTAATACTCACGGGACTGAGGGGGAGGGAGGAGGATTAACGGAAGAGAATGCCGTTGGCATTAGCACCGCCCTTGATCAAGTCTTGTTTTCTTAATTTTAATATCAATGTAGTATCTTATTATAATTCTATTGTCATTATTTTAGCAAATGAAAACTGAGGAGGCAAATTATCTCACGGATGAGGGAGGAGGGAGAGATATACTCACGGGACTGGAGGGGGAGGGGGAGGGAGGAGGATTAATACTCACGGGACTGAGGGGGAGGGAGGGAGGAGGATTAATACTCACGGGACTGAGTGGGGAGGGAGGGAGGGAGGAGAATTAATACTCACGGGACTGAGGGGGAGGGAGGGAGGAGGATTAATACTCACGGGACTGAGGGGGAGGGAGGAGGGAGTATCGGGAGAGGGGAGGAAGGATTAATACTCACGGGACTGAGGGGGAGGGAGGAGGGGAGGAGGATAATACTCACGGGACTGAGGGGGAGGGAGGAGGGGGCGAATAATACTCACGGACTGAGGGGAGGAGGAGGATTATACTCACGGGACTGAGGAGGAGGGGAGTTAATACTCACGGGACTGAGGAGGAGGGAGGAGGATTAATACTCACGGGACTGAGGGGGAGGGAGGAGGGGAGGAGGATTAATACTCACGGGACTGAGGGGGAGGGAGGAGGGGAGGACGAATAATACTCACGGGACTGAGGGGGAGGGAGGAGGATTAATACTCACGGGACTGAGGGGGAGGGAGGAGGGGAGGAGGATTAATACTCACGGGACTGAGGGGGGGAGGGAGGGAGGAGGATTAATACTCACGGGACTAAGGGAGGAGGATTAATACTCACGGGACTGAGGGGGAGGGAGCATCCAAGAAAAATTTCTTGGAAAATATAAATTAATTTTAATCCTTTTTTTTAACATGTTTGTATATATTTTTTATTTATTTATTATTATTTATTTAGCTTTTTTTTTATATTATTATTGAAATATCTAGATAGGGAACTCCAAAGGTTGGGTGGAAGAGATTGCCATAGGCAATAACCCCGCCCTTTAGTTAGGACTTATGTTTTTATATATTTTCTATTCTTTTTCATTTTCATTGTATATATTGTTTCCATTGTTAAATTAATTATTTGTATTTACATAATGTCCATTTATACCTAATAAAGCGTTGTATAATAATAATTAATACTCACGGGACTGAGGGGGAGGGAGGAGGGGCGGGGCGGAGAGGTGGAGACCACGTCGGCCGAGCTCGGCACCAGCACGAAGTCTTCGGCCGAGTCCTCGGGGCTCAAGGTCACGGGCAGGCCGCCCCCGCCCTGGGGGGAGGGAGGCAGGGGCGCGTGGTGGTGGTGCAGGGGGGAGGAAGGCAGGGGCGCGAGGAAGCGGTGGCAGAACAGCTGCTCGAACGAGAGACGGTCGGCGGCGTTCCGCTTGAGAAGCCCTGGTGAGAGAGAGAACGAAATAATTAAATTTAAATTTTATTTTACTATAGTTTTTTTTTTTTTTTTTTTTTTTTTTAAAGACGAGTGTTTCACAGCCTTTTTTGTTTCGTAGCCATGAAACAGGAGCTACTGTAGACGCTTGTGGTCTATGTTGTAGCCTACCCATCCCGTAGTATGCGAGTATGCCTCCCCTCTGATGGGCGAGAATTGACACAATACTTCCCATTTAGGTGCTGGGTCAACACGAGCGCACCGGAAGGTATCCCTTACAAACAAGTAAATAAACATATAGTAAATAAACAAAACAGTCAAAGCTGTTACATGTATCGACTTCAACAAATTAAAATGGCCATGGGACCAAAAGGCCACGGGAGAGAATATGGGGGATAATCAAGTCCACCAACTAATATCCTTCCCAAGATTGGGAAATTATTTGCTGCAACTAAGCCTTGCAGTTCAACGAGGCAATGCTGCAAGCGTTTTGGGTTGTCATCCTAAAGATGATCTTCTTAATAATATTTTTTATGTTTAATAAAATATATATTATCAAATATATACATAAGTATATCCTTCCCCCCATATTGTGTACAGAACAACACCAGGAGACTTGATCATAGATCTGCTCCAGGTGTAACACCCTCCTGGGAGTGCTTCATGCTTCAAACTCTCGAGAGGAGTATACTTGAGAGAAATAATAATACTCTTTAGTGGAAGGTAACCACCGGGCAGGGTAATGCTTAAAAGATTTTCTACCACCTCAGAGTCTAACTGTTAATTTATTATTATGTGTTCATATACTCAAATGAATGAGGAAAAATTCTTTTTATCATATTGTATTTCTCTAGACTTATTAATTTTTACGTTAAAATGTGTATAAAATCTGCATTGAACATTTAATATAGGTTCATGATATGTGGCAATAAATCAGACAAACTTTGCTACTATATTTTATCTATGAGCTTTTCTTCCTGGTTACAACATTTGAGGTATCCCTCTGATCATCTCATCTTCCTAGCCAGTTTGTAGTACTCACCTAATAGTAGCTCCTTGAGTTCCGCTGATGTTCCCACCGGTACCTTGGGGACAAGAACTGGATTCTTCTCGTAGTACTGTTTCAGCTGAGGCGGTGAATTGGCAATGAATGGTGCTTTCCCAGTGAGACATTGGAACACAATTGTGCCTACACTATACAGATCTGCCTTGGCATCATATTTCATTGACATGAGAACCTGAGGAGAGATTCATTGGTGGTGGAGTGGTTAAGGTCCTAGTCTGGTAATCTAGGTAGCCTAGGGTTTTGCTGGTTTGAATCCCAAATAATGCATATATGTATCCTTAATATTTGGAGAATTCATATTGTTTATTGTCAATTCTTTGTTGAAGTCAATTTAGATGTAGGTTTTTAATAATCATTTCGACTATTATAATCAAATCTTTATTTTATTTTATTTATATATTTACATAACAAGAGTTATAAGACTTATAAGTTGTACAAAATAATATACAATGACAATATACAATATCTCTTGCTCCCTCGTTCTAAAAGGTAATCAAATCTTTAAGTGACAGTCTGTACTTTGAGTTTGAGATTTCTCATTTTGGGAACACCATTTTTTTATGAAATACAATATTGCCCTCGATTTGAATGACCTAGAAGTTAAAAAGACATTAAAAAACAAATAAATTCTGATCAAAGTTTTTCAATGCTATTTCCAAATAAATAGACATTATAGAGGCAAGCTTCCATGAATAAGTTATTTATCTTATGTTCCACACTAACCTCAGGAGCCATGTACATGGGAGAACCACACAGAGTGTGTGCCATGTTTCCTTCCTGTAGAAAACGGGCAAATCCAAAGTCTGCAATCTTCAGTTTGATGTGCTGTGGCTGAGGGTACTGCTTTCCAAACGAGTGAGAGAGGAGAATATTTTGAGGTTTTAAATCCCGATGCACAATCCCTGAACAGATGAAAATATTTGGTCTCCATAAATACAAAAATAATTATAGTTTTCAAACCAAATATTTTTGGGTGGTATTATTAGTACATTTTTTGTAAATTGTATCAAAATGAGCAATTGAAGTAAATTATTGTTACCAATAAATTAAAATAGCCTTAAAAAACAAGTTATTCCTAACTCTATATTTTTTTATATAGGTGCACAAGTCTAAAGAACTAGAACATTCTCAAGAAATAGGTACAAAAATCTTATTAATTAAAAAATCTTATTTTTGAAAATTTCCATCAAGTTACCTTTAACTTGAAAAGCTTTCAAGGCCTGAACTATTTGCTTGAGGAATATCCTAATGGTGTCTTCACTTAGTGTTCCTTTGGACACCAGGTAATCTGCCAAGTCTCCCCCATTGCAAAACTCCATGACCAGGTAAACATGCTGATCTGACTCTTTGCAGTGTAAGAGCTCAACAACATTTTCATGGTGCAGTTCTGTTAGTTCTTTAAGAATATTAATTTCTTTGCCAAAGTTTTGAGTTTTGGCCAGATTTTTCTTGGTGATTCTTTTGATTGCCACATGTTGAGAGGGAGACTGAAAATAAAAAAGAAGAGAAAATCATTATGAATTACTAGGACCTTTTAAAATGTAATCATGATGATGATAAATGGTTACATCAGTGTGAAGAAATCTCTTGGATTTTTTTTGCCTTAGCTTTTGTTAATTGTTTTCTTGAAATTGCTTCCATATTGTAATTAATTTCTACTGTTCTTATTTACACTTTATATGTTTGGTTTCTTTGGTTTGGTTAATGAATTTCTCATTTCTTTTGTAAACTTTGACTACATAAATTTTATTAGCTTTCTTGTGTTAACAGAGGATTTCTCTGGGTACATTATTGATTGAATAATTCACAGGGTTTTGGTTGAAACATACTCAAATTAAACCAGATGATAAAATGTCAAAATTTGACTGAATGAGACTGAATTTTAAGATTTTGTATGTTACCTAATGTAAGAGAACATCTTACATAAAGTTCATTCAATTTCTGGTTAGTCCAGTTTCAAGAATGATCAACTTTCTCTCATGAAGAGGAAGATGTCTATTAGTATGTGTAGCATTCCAGGTAATTATTTTTTGTTGAAGCATGCAAATAATCCACTTCATTGAATCAAGTACTTAGTTACATGCATCAATGAACTAATATACATAGGTACATAATGATAATTATAACATGAGTTGGGGATTCAAGATATGTGACTTTCTTATTTTGTGGTCATGGATATCTTCTATCTACAGGGTGGCACATACATAAAGACAAAGTTTTTTCTGCCACATTTCTTTCCTTCCTCTAGTTAAACTTATTTTGTTCTGTTGTGTTAATAATTAATAAAAAATTGGCATAGTACAAATAACTATGTCTAGTAGTGATTTTTCTGCAAAAATGAGAAAACTTTTTTTATGAGTTCAATGAATTTAAAGACCCATGTTGAAGTGTAAAAACGAAAATAATTAATAATAGCAAACTTCTCTCATAGTGTGTAGAATTAAGGAGTGAGGAAACAAACCCCAGTTGCATGGAAACCCCACATAGCTCGACACTATTGCAGAGGAGTAGAATATTTCTAGCAGTCTATTTATATTTACATTTGATATATTTATGATTATGATTACATTTAATACGGTGGAAGAAATATTGTGAGGAACAAAGAGAGTAGACTCCTTTGCAATACTAGCGCTGAGGACACCATGATGTCCATGATGTAGGGCGGC
This sequence comes from Bactericera cockerelli, assembly GCA_024516035.1. Classification (NCBI taxonomy): domain Eukaryota; kingdom Metazoa; phylum Arthropoda; class Insecta; order Hemiptera; family Triozidae; genus Bactericera; species Bactericera cockerelli. The sequence continues at coordinate 10,619,218 of CM044963.1, read as the reverse complement.
AGGGGGTGGTTTCCATACTTCTTAATTCTACATGCTATGCTTCTCTCACAAAGACTTGAACAAAAATACTTTCAGGCCACTGTGATCTTGATAAAATTTTACAACTCTTCTGACCTCATGAACAGAATGCTCTCAAGTGTGAAATGTATCAAACATTTGCACAAATTACAGAGATCACTGGGGCCACATTGCAAGGTGCTGCCCACGAGCCGCATTCTGTGTGAGTGTGTGACTGGGCCTTAATAGCAAAGTTTAGCTTAAACCGACAAGTCTGATTTTCTCATGGGAACTGGACAAGGGCCAGATTTTGAATAAAATATCTCCTACACTGACAGAGTACTCACCCTCCTAGATTTTCCTTTATACACAACAGCAAAAGCTCCATGTCCAAGAATATCTTTGGTAGAGTACTCATAATCACCAACAACTTCCATAATGTCCAAGTTGTCAGAGGTTTGGACCTGTAAGTCCTGAGTCCCAGGTCCTCAAATCAAGTCTGCAATCACTGATGACACTGGCTGTACCTTTATACCTTTATCTGTGATTGTAAATTACTCCTTTAATACACTTGAAGCAATAATTAAAAACACTTTAAATTTAAACTGAAGCACTACTAGCTCATGTTTTCTGGTGATGTATTGGAGGATGCCACTCACAAGAATCACAAGGTATCGTCGGTAAGGAAGTCAAGTCAAGAAGTTGGAATCACCATCAGTAATCGGTGTTAAAGTTCACTATAACTGTTACATTTATGATGCGATGCATTTTCTCTTTTAAACCAATTAAAAAGGAAATTTTGTTAAAAGATCCATGTTTTGCGTTTTGAAATGAACCCTAATAATTTTAAATTTAATTTTTCATTTTCTACAAGATTTTTTGAGTAGCTGCGTGCTGTGAAGGCTGATTGGCCCTGATAAATGTACTCTGATATCTCTCGATTCTCATTGGTCCATAGCTGATAGTGATGCTCTCTTATCAAAAGTCAGCTGATTGATTATTAATTTGCAGTCCGTATTTTCAAAAATTGAAAAAGATTTGGCTAACTTCTCACTTGTATGAATTCACCTACAACGTTTCTACCTACAATATTTTTTAGGGTTCTCAAATTTGAGGGTTCTTATTTTCCAAGATGATTTTTATGATTATTTCAATCGATCTACATTTTGTTGTTGTTGCTAAAAGTGATCTTGAATATAAATTTAATGATAAACGACCGGTTTCAGTTCTGAGTATTGCCCATAGAAAGAAGACAAGCTCTTTCTTGAAAAAAATTACAGCACGCGGTATTAAATATTCAAGTCACTGCCCAAGGCAAACCATTCGTTGTACACATAAAAGTCTACTTATTTTTAATGAACATACTTTCTGGGGCTTCCCTTAGCGCTCGTGTTGACCCAGCACCTGATGGGGGAAGTATTGTGTCGATTCTCGTCCATCAGAGGGAGGCATACATAAGATGGGCAGGTTACAACACAGATAACAATTGTACAAGCGTCTACAGTAGCTCCCATTTCATGACTACGAAATAAAATAGGCTGTGAAACAATCAGCAAAAAAAAAAAATCCGGATACCTACAGGTTTACGAGATATCACGTTGCAGAGTAGTGGTAGACGGCTAGTTAGTTGAAATAATAATCCCGTTACTGAGTGCGGATTAACGATTAGTTAATTTAAAAATGAAGCCCGTTGCAAAGTACGGATTCAGAGCTAGTCAGGTAAAAGAAATCCCGTTATGAAGTAGGTACGGGTTGACTACTAGTGAGGTATACAAGAAATCACGTTGCATAGTACGGGTGAAACTGAATACTAGTTAGGTAGGTACAGGATTTATATGAGCGACTGATAATTAAGTAACTATGCAATGTACAACACAAATAATAATATGTTGTAATGTAAAACCCAGCGCACGATTACCTCAGTGGTAAGATTCTCATACCTGGCATGCGAAAGGTCCCAAGTTTGAACTCAAGAGCCGACAAGCACGATGAAAAGGTACTAAGTCTTGTCTTCCCCATCAGAGGGGAGGCACACGTTGATGGTTATTATTATTATTATTATTATTATTGTATGCTTTATTAGGAGGACAGAGTACAATGGTAACAGTATAAAATTAAGAAAAACAAACAAATGACAAAATAAATAAGTAAAAGAGAAAATAACAATAATGTCCTACCTAAAAGGCGGGGTTATTGCCTGTGGCAATCTCTTCCACAATGGTTAAGCTACAAACAGTCCACAATCGTCTATTCTCTCTCTCTCTCTCTCTCTCTCTCTCTCCCTCTCTCTCTCTTTCTCTCTCTCTCTTTCTTTCGTCTCTCTCTCCTTTTATCTCTATACGTCCCTCGTTCTCTTTTTCTATCTTCCATTCTTTTTCTCCCTCTGTCTCTATTTTGATTTCTCTATCTATCAAAAACTATTTTTCATTTATGAACCTTTCGCCTGTAAATTAGAGGGGATTCATTTAAAAATATAATCGATTTTCAAAAACCAGTCGAAATTTCACCATTGGTGACTACAACAAAACTGGTTTTTCGTTAAATTGAACATGATTATCCTATCTTTGATTTGTGTAGGTTCAACTTTCATACATTTTTTGATATCTCTAGCTATTGAGCGAAAACTACAGACACCGACAAAAAGCGGTCACATCTCCGCCGGTGGCAGTTATACTATAAGTACTTTTAATTTCTCCTCACAAGGAGCCTACATTCCAAATTTCAAGTCAATAGCTATAAGCGTTCTTGATCTATTTTACAGAATTTCCCATGGTTTGAAACACAATGACAATGACGTCACAATGTTTTTACCTACTCTCTTATCTCGGTTCCCACAATACCTTTTCATGGGTTAACATGAATCATGAGATAGGCTCACAAATCAGTAGGATTTAAAGCAGGACTGAGCCCTGAGAGCTTCAGTTTTGTTCGGTTTCTCGGAGAGTTAACATCGGCTCGTCGCTTGTCGGTCCACTTTTTTTTTCTTTTTCAAATGACCTATGTTTTAAAATATTAAAAAAAAACTCAAATCAATTTTTATTTGTACCTAATTGTGAAGTGTTTCTTCGTTTAAATTGCAGTCGACCGAATAGCAGAATAGGGTGAGTGTTTTTATGCATGCATAAATTATCTTTTACTTAAAGGCATACCACTGAGTGCAACATTTTGTTGCGCAACATTTTGAACTTTAAATATGGGAAGTGTTGTAAAGCGTTGCGAACTCAACGTTGTTTCATGATTATCCATGAACCGTTGCGCAACGTTAAGAGACTAAATTTAACACTTAGTGGGATTCCGGCTTTAATTTATTGGACTAAAATTTTCTCTATACCAAGTTAATTTTTTAATCATGTCCTTATTTTATCGTCTCCCTTTATGGTACTTTTTCCATATTCCCCTCTCCCTAGGTTTACCCTTTTCTTACGTATATTTTTTTCTACTACTCACTTTCTTCTCACTTTTCTCTTCTCTTGTGGCTTGAAATTTCTATTTTCTCTCTTACAATACAGTTTTAAATCAATATCCTCAGTGGCTACACTGGCTACCTAATAGGTTGGTAGGTTTTTCTTCTAATTTTTTGTTTGTTAGAACCTCTGAACCTCAACTCTTTTCCTTCTCTACTGTCTGTCCTATTGTAATTTCATTAATTAAATAATTATTTAACAATCACACATTCTCTGTCCTTTCCTTTATCAACGGTATTATTAACCGAAAACAGTGAGTTTCTGTTTTAACTTGCATACTGGACATTTTGGCTTTTGTTTGTCCATCTGTCTGTATGTGTATCTGTGTGTCTGTCTGTTTCGCGATAACTCTCGACCGGATTCTTCAAAATTGTTGAAATTTTGTATACATGTTCACTGGGGTCCTAAAAATTTTACCTACAGTTTTTAGGCCGATTTGAGCCACTCGGGGCCACATGGGGGCCGTTTTTGTAAAATGATTTTTCTAATTGTATTGAAACAAGTAAGGCTCTTGAAATTTTGTAGAGTCGTTAAGAAAATATATTTGAGTTCTAAGTGAAATTTGGTGATCGTGAAAGCTAAGAGAGCTGCACTGTAGTAAAAAATCAAAAAAGGGCCGGTTGATATTTTTTCATTAAAACCTCTCGAGTGGGGTATTGAATGAAAAGTCTCGATGTCCTCGTACTTTATTGAACATTTCGCCTCTGATAACACAAAGAGGCGTAAACCACAAATTTTTTAAATCGATTTTATTGCTTGGATTGAATCTACTTGTGCTATATTTTGTTCTCACAAATAGACGTAATCCAATTATAATCCAAAGAAAAGTATTGAGTGTGTGTAACAACAGATACTACGCAAGCGATCAGTTGTCAGGTATTAAGTGTGTTAAAAAACAGATACTACGCAAGCGATCAGGTCTCAGGTATTGAGTGTGTGTAACAACAAATACTATACAAGCGCTTAAGCATGATTTTTTTGCATGATTGTAAGATTTTATTTTTTCAATTCGCATGCATATGTGGTTTTCCTCTTACGCATGATTTTGTACTGTTGCATTCTTTATATTTTTTCTTCTTATGGTGAGGAAAGGTTCGGGTGTAGGGGAAGGAGGAGCCCGAGGGTGTTGGGTTGTAGTGTTATGCTACAACCCAACACCCATTTTAAAAGCGATAGTACGAGATAATACTAGTTAAATCGCGTATTATCGCTTTCCTTTTTTTTTCTTTTTTTTTGCCTGTTGCATTTGTGGTTATATTTTGTTGCATGCTTCTTCTTTTTTCTCTTCCTTATAGTAACTTTTTCTTGTAATTGTTCAATATTGTGGTTTTCCTTTTTTTGCATGATTTGGTACTTTTGTATTCTTAGTTTTTTTGTTTCAGAATTAACGTAAAGATGTCATGGTTGGGCCTGCAACTAGTACACCCGGCCTATCCAACTCTCCCAGCCCAACCCATTCAGTCTACCTATATTCCCGCACAAACCACCAAGGTAATTTTTGTACTATTTGATTTTTGTGATTTTCTTTCTTTTTCATGATATTGTTGCGTTGCATATTAATCCTTATTTTTCAGATCTAAGTCAAGTTTTGAGTATGATAAACAAATGATCTATACAAGCGATCAGGTGTCAGGTATTAAGTTTGATAAAAAAACAGATACTACGCAAGCGATCAGGTGTCAGGTATTAAGTGTCATAAACAACAGAAACTATACAAGCGATCAGGTGTCAGGTATTAAGTGTGATAAAAAACAGATACTACGCAAGCGATCAGGTGTCAGGTATTAAGTGTCATACACAACAGATACTACGCAAGCGATCAGGTGTCAGGTATTAAGTGTCATACACAACAGATACTATACAAGCGATCGGGTGTCAGGTATTAAGTGTGATAAAAAACAGATACTACGCAAGCGATCAGGTGTCAGGTATTGAGTGTGTGTAACAACAAGTACTATACAAGCGATTAAGCATGATTTTTTTGCATGATAGTAAGATTTTATTTTTTCAATTCGCATGCATATTGTGGTTTTCCTCTTTCGCATGATTTTGTACTGTTGATTCTTTGTATTTTTTCTTCTTATGCTGAGGAAAGGTTCGGGTGTAGGGGTGGAGGAGCCCGAGGGTGTTGGGTTGTAGTGTTATGCTACAACCCAACACCCATTTTAAAAGCGATAGTACGAGATAATACTAGTTAAATCGCGTATTATCGCTTTCTTTTTTTTTGCCTGTAGCATTTTGTGGTTATATTTTGTTGCACGATTTTTTGTTGCATGCTTCTTTTTTTTCTCTTCCTTATAGTTACTTTTTCTTGTAATTGTTCAATATTGTGGTTTTCTTTTCTCGCGTGATTTTGTACTCTTGCATTCTTAGTTTTTTGTTTCAGAACTAATTACAGTCCATCCAGATCCACCCAACCCCGCCAATTTACCAAACCCACCTAGACCACTCAGCCACCAAGCTACATCGACCAGACAACCCAACCAGCTCACCTAACCTATCCAGTCCCACCCGACCATCCCGATGAACAAGACCAGTTCTCGACGACCACCCAGCCCACCGAGTCAACCCGACCAGACCACCCACTATCGCCAATCTACGCAGCTCTACCCGACCACCATGACCACCCAGGCTACCCCGACCACCGAGTCAACCCAACCAGACCATCCAGCATCGCCAATCTACCCAGCTCTACCCGACCACCCAGACCACCCTGCCCACTCCAACCACCAAGTTAGCCCTACCCGACCCGACCATTCCGACGAACAAGATCAGTCCGACCACCAAGTCCACCTGGCCTGTTAAGTTTTTTAAGTTTTAATATATTGTGCATGTTCGATATTATTTGGTCATATTTTTTTGCATGTTATTAAAAATTATTTTTATACAAGCATTTTACAAGCAATAGTACGAGATAATACTAGTTACATCTCGCATTATTGCTTTTCTTAGCTTGTTGCATCTTTTTGTTTTTCTTTGTTGTATGTTCTCTTCCTAAAAATACTTTTTTTCTTTTACTGGTTGTATTTAATGGTTTACGGCAGCTAATTTTTTTTAAATTTGAAATTAATACTAGTGCAGTGTAATTCTAATTGTGACAAAAAAAATTGAGAAGCGTTTACGGCAGCTTATTTTCTAAAAACCAACCATTAAAAACTAAACTTAATACTAATGCTGTGTAATACTAATTGTGACAAAAAAGTTTGAGTAGCGTTTACGGCAGCTATTTTTTTTTTTTTTTTTTTTTTAATTTAAACTTAATACTAGTGCTGTGTAATTCTAATTGTGACAAAAAAATTAAGTAGTGTTTACGGCAGCTAATTTTTTTAAAATTTAAACTTAATACTAGTGCTGTGTAATTTTACTTGTGACAAAAAAATTGAGTAGCGTTTACGGTAGCTAATTTACTTAAATACTAAACTTAATACTAGTGCAGTGTAATTCTAATTGTGACAAAAAAGTTTGAGTAGCGTTTACGGCAGCAATTTTTTTTTTTTTTTTTAAACTTAATACTAGTGCTGTGTAATTCTAATTGTGACAAAAAAAATTAAGTAGTGTTTACGGCAGCTAATTTACTTAAATACTAAACTTAATACTAGTGCAGTGTAATTCTAATTGTGACAAAAAAATTAAGTAGCGTTTACGGCAGCTATTTTTTTTTTTTAATTTAAACTTAATACTAGTGCTGTGTAATTCTAATTGTGACAAAAAAAATTAAGTAGTGTTTACGGCAATTGTGACAAAAAAGTTTGAGTAGCGTTTACGACAGCTATTTTTTTTTTTTTTTTTTTTTAATTTAAACTTAATACTAGTGCTGTGTAATTCTAATTGTGACAAAAAAATTAAGTAGTGTTTACGGCAGCTAATTTACTTAAATACTAAACTTAATACTAGTGCAGTGTAATTCTAATTGTGACAAAAAAATTAAGTAGCGTTTACGGCAGCTATTTTTTTTTTTTTTTTTTTTTTTAATTTAAACTTAATACTAGTGCAGTGTAATTCTAATTGTGACAAAAAAAATTGAGAAGCGTTTACGGCAGCTTATTTTCTAAAAACCAACCATCAAAAACTAAACTTAATACTAATACTGTGTAATACTAATTGTGACAAAAAAGTTTGAGTAGCGTTTACGGCAGCTATTTTTTTTTTTTTTTTTTTTTTTTTTTTTTTTTTAACTTAATACTAGTGCTGTGTAATTCTAATTGTGACAAAAAAAAATAAGTAGTGTTTACGGCAGCTAATTTACTTAAATACTAAACTTAATACTAGTGCAGTGTAATTCTAATTGTGACAAAAAAATTAAGTAGCGTTTACGGCAGCTATTTTTTTTTTTTTTTTTAATTTAAACTTAATACTAGTGCTGTGTAATTCTAATTGTGACAAAAAATTGAGTAGCGTTTGCGGCAGCTAATTTACATAAATACTAAACTTAATACTAGTGCAGTGTAATTCTAATTGTGACAAAAAAGTTTGAGTAGCGTTTACGGCAGCTAAAAATACTAAATAGTTTATTACGAAGTGGATTAGGCCTTGCAATATGAATACTTCTTTTCTAAGTAGATATTCATATTGTTGGGGATACCACTTAGGAAGGTAGAAAAACGGGCTGGAACTCTACCTCTTGGGTGGCCTGGAAACGAGTTTTTTTTATAATTATACTAGCGGGTTACACCCGCCGCTTCGCCAGCCCATCAAACACACATAACGCTCACCTACACACACCCAACCACACACACCCACCCACACAAACACATCCACACAAACACATCCACACAAACACACCACACACACACACACCACACACACCACACCACACCACCCACACACACACACCACAAACACACACACCACACACACACACACACACCACACACACCACACACACACACCACACACACACACACACACACACACACACACCACACACACACACACACACACACACACCACACACACACCAATCACACACACAAACACACACCACACACCACACACACACACACGCACACCCACACCACACACACGCACACCCACACGCACACCACACCACACCACGCCACACACACACACCACACCAACCACACCACACCACACCACACCAAACACACACCACACAAAATGTCATTTAGGTTTGAAAAAAAATCTGAATATTTTTTGTCGCCCATCTATTTTCTGGTCTTCCCCGGCGTAGCTCAAGAATGGCTCATCAGAATTTCGCGATCAATATGTCAAATGAAAGCCTAAACCCTTGCCTAAAACTTTTTCGCTCTGAGTTGATAGGTCGTCACTTCAAATTTCGAGAAAAAATGTCATTTAGGTCAAAAAACGTGAATATTTTACATGTTACCCATCCATTTTTTTACCTTACCCGGCGTAGCTCAAGAACGGCTCATCAGAAATTCGCGATCGATATGTCAATTGAAAGCTCAAACCCTTGCCTAAAACTTTCGCGCTCTGAGTTGATAGGTCGTCGCGACAAATTTCGAGAAAAAATGTCATTTATGTCAAAAAACGTGAATTATTTTTGCGTCACCCATCCATTTTGATCCTTACTCATTGTAGCTTAACCTCAGGGAGATATAATCTAGCCTAGAAGAATTTCCTGATCCAAAGGAACCTATGTGCAAAATTTCAGGTTTCTCGGTCAAACGGTGTGGATTTGTATAAAGAACATACATACACACATACATACATACACACATACAGACAGCTTTCTTTTATAGATATAGACTAGCGGGTTACACCCGCCGCTTCGCCAGCCCATCAAACACACACAACGCCACACACACACCCTCACATCCACACACCACACACAAACATACCACACACAAACACACCACACACAAACACACCACACACACACACATCCACACACAAAACACACCACACACAAACACACCACACACACACACCACACACACACCACACACACACACCACACACACACACATCACACACACACCACACACTCACCATACACACACACCCCACACACACACACACACCACACACACATACACACACACAAACACACACAGACACACACACACCCACACCACCACACACATACACACACAAAATGTCATTTAGGTTTGAAAAAAAACCTGAATTTTTGTCGCCCATCTATTTTCTGGTCTTCCCCGGCGTAGCTCAATAATGGCTCATCAGAATTTCGCGATCAATATGTCAAATGAAAGCCTAAATCCTTGCCTAAAACTTTCTCGCTCTCAGTTGATAGGTCGTCACTTCAAATTTCGAGAAAAAATGTCATTTAGGTCAAAAAACGTGAATATTTTACATGTTACCCATCCATTTTTTTACCTTACCCGGCGTAGCTCAAGAACGGCTCATCAGAAATTCGCGATCAATATGTCAATTGAAAGCTCAAACCCTTGTCTAAAACTTTCGCGCTTTGAGTTGATAGGTCGTCGCGACAAATTTCGAGAAAAATGTCATTTATGTCAAAAAACGTGAATTATTTTTGCGTCACCCATCCATTTTGATCCTTACTCATTGTAGCTTAACCTCAGGGAGATATAATCTAGCCTAGAAGAATTTCCTGATCCAAAGGGACCTATGTGCAAAATTTCAGGTTTCTCGGTCAAACGGTGTGGATTTGTATAAAGAACATACATACACACATACATACATACATACACACATACAGACAGCTTTCTTTTATAGATATAGATTAGTAAATTAGTACTAGTGCTGTGTTATTCTAATTGTGACAAAAAAAGTTTGAGTAGTGTTTAGGGCAGCTTTTTTATTAAAAACCCACCATTAAATATTAAACTTAATGCTAATGCTGTGTAATACTAATTGTGACAAAAAAGTTTGAGTAGCGTTTAAGGCAGCTAAAAATACTAAATAGTTTATTACGAAGTGGATTAGGCCTTGCAATATGAATACTTCTTTTTAAAGTAGATATTCATATTGTTGGGGATACCACTTAGGAAGGTAAAAAAACGGGCCTGAACTCTACCTCTTGGGTGGCCTGGAAACGAGTTCTTTTCTTATATTAGTAAATTAGTTATTTTAAAAGTGGATTAGGCCTTATAATATGCAACCCTTCATTTTAAGACAGGGATACATATTGTACAGGATACCACTTGTAAGAGATCTTTCTTATGGTGAGGAAAGGTTCGGCTATAGGGGAGGAGTAGCGACAAATTTCGAGAAAAAATGTCATTTTGGTCGAAAAACGTGAATATTTTTTGGGTCACCCGTCCTATTTTCATCCTTACTCATTTGTAGCTTAACCTCAAGGAGATATATTTTGATCCAAACGGACCTATGTGCAAAATTTCAGGTTTCTTGGTCAAACGGTGTTGATTTGTATAAAGAATATCCATACACTCATACATAGTAATACATATACATCTTCTTTTCTTCTTTTGCTCTGTCTTATCCCGCTCAAGCAGGGTCAACGTTGTTCAATCTCATGGTGGAGCTTTCTTTTATAGATATAGACAAAAAATGTAGATCGATTGAAATAATCATAAAAATCATCTTGGAAAATAAGAACCCTAAAAATTGAGAACCCTAAAAAATTGTAGTTAGAATCGTTGTAGGTGAATTCAAATTCTCAAATCATAAACAAGTGTAACTTCTCAAAACGTAAACAAGTTCGAAAATTCAAATTTTCAAATAACGTTTTTTCTTCCTGAAAAAAAGTTTTCACTTACCAAAATTGCAAGATTTTCTTCTCTATTAAATTTATGAGGTGACTTTCTGTCAATATAATCTTTTGACAGTGACTGCCATGCTATACTACTTAAAATAAGGTCACCTGGCCAGTGGTCATCATGAATTTGTCATCACAAATAATAAGAACTTCTTGGTGATCTCAGTCTAAACTCTAAAGGTATGTCTGATAAGGATGATAAGGTAAAATCTATTAATATGATGAAAATAAGAATAGCTTGGATCTCTTAACTCTGGCAGTGCTGTCACAAGTAATTACTCTTTTATCCTTAAAAGGTACAAGTAAAACCTAGATACCCAAAGTATGATTTGAAAAAATCTATGCAGGGTTAAATCTGGGGTCACTTGTGTGCACTTATCCATGTCTACATGGATATTTATGTATATTATATTTGTAGGTGTTAATCACATAACAACTTTTAACCAAACAGACCTTAAGTAACTGAGAACCAACAAAGAAGTAGTACCAATACTATCATGTTTACCCATTTTATAAATGAGATTGATTGACTTTAAGCATGTAAGTCCCTGTCATATTGGATTTTTTTTACAGGCAACAAAAAATGGAGAGATCTTTACCACCCCTTGTGGATGGAGATGTTCAAGCAACATTAATTGTTGCAATAGATGAAATAATCTGGAACAATGTCCAGTCTCTTACTGATTATACTGGAGACTTCCAGGTCTCCTTCTTATGGTGGGGAGATGAAACCCCCTGTGAATTATTCCCCGTCAACATCAAGTATGGGGCTGTTGGATTAAGCCAGATTGAGAAAACCAAACTTATCTTCCATGTACGAACAAGTGCAAGCCTCTTCTCTAAGTATCTGAAAAGTCTTTCTCCTCTTGTTCTAACCATTACTTCAGTGGAAACAAATATTGTGTATGGTAAGTGATCAATAAACAACCACCTAGGGATTTTACCAGTAAAAGTTACCCTTTAAAAAAAACTGGCAAAATGGCTTTTACCTTGAGATGGCTTTCTTTTAGTTTTGTGTAATTCCAGCTGACTAGGCCCACAAGCTGTACTGGGATGTCTGGAGCTCAGAAAACTAAAGATCCAATATCTTCTTTAAAAAAGAAGAAGTAAAAACTGCTAAAGTTTTAATATTCTCATAATCTTGTCTGTTCTTATATTCTGACTGAATTTAAAAAAATCCATTTTATTCCAATTACAGGTAACACCATAATTGAGGACTGCTCTCTCATATTGAACACTTCAAAGTACTACCCCATCCTCAACAACTGTGTTTTTGTTGGAGATTTGAAAGTTCATTTTGAGCATGTTCCCAACCAAATTCTTTTCTACTCAGATCTCAAATTGAATCATCTGAACTTGTGCAAGCAACTTAATGCAGTCAAACAAAATTCCAAAGAAGTAAGTTTGATTTTATACTAAAGGAAATTTTGAAGCATCAAAATTTTATTGGCTCTCATATTCTGATGATTGCTTTATATGCTTCTGATAATAAAATTGGTGATTGTCACCAGGAGCCTAGGACTGTAGGGCATACAATACTAACAAATGGCATGGATAACCTATGGTAAATTCTTGCAAATATAAAATATTAATAATCCTACCTTAGTCAAAGATGAGGGTACTAACTTGCAATTGAAAGCTACTAAATTTAGAAACACTTGAAATTATTGAAAAATCTCCTGATGATGATAATAATAATATGAAAACCTAATTTTTGACATATTACTGAATAACCTCAATCTTGTTTTTTTTTTTTTTTTTTTTTTCAAATACATTTAACAGATTTTTTCATTTTTATTTTAGCTACTAAAAAACTAATGTTGTAGGTTTTCATCCAAGCTATGAGGAGTTGTATTTGAGGAACTGAACTTTGGTTTTGGAGATTCTCATGTGTTGAAAAGACTGGTTATTGAAGGAGTGGCCTGATTATATTGTTTAAAAATACAATTATGAGTATTTCCTCAAGTGAGATCTTCTGAAAGCTAGCATTTAGGGCATGTTGAAATTGCCATTCTTATCATATCATTAAAGTTGACCAACGTTTAGCGAGGTCAGAACTTGGTGGGTGACCACTAAAATTCAAACCCTCATGATCTAGATGAGGTTATTGTGGGTAGTGGTTTGTCAGTGTCCAGCAAATGGAGGCTAAAACTGCATCTTGAATGACCCCAACATTGAGGGGGAAAAAAATTATAATCTCTTACATATATATTATTCACTCTTACAGTATGATGTTTTAGAAGATGTTATGCGGAGGGGACAAAAGTTGAGGACTGCTATGCTGATGTCAACTTTAGATTTTGAAAATGAGCCTCGCAATAAGAAGCCTTCAGAGCCCCTTGTTAGCGACCCTCTGATTAAAAAGCTACTTGAAAACCCACAAGCTCCTGACAGTCTTCTACACAAGTACCTGCTAGGTAAGTTATGCATATAGGACTGTCAAAATAGCTAGATGTTCTCGTAGTGTAGTCTTTTAATTGCTGCTCTCCGTCCAGAGATCAAGTCCTCATGATGGTTGATCGCACATAGAAATATGTGGTTCAGGACGAGCTAACTTTGAAATAAAATTGGCTGGAGACCATCACTCCCCCCTCTAGCTGTAGCCAAGCTGGCTACAACAACAACATATCCAATTATGTAGAACTTTTTTTTTTTCAACCAACAGATGATTCACTTAAATAACATGTATTGTGAGCTTGAAAAAATACTGTTAAACTAAATTAATTTATGATGACCTTTTTTATACCCTATTCATGGCCCATCTTTTCAGGAGAAGAGCTGACAGATCTGGAGTCTGACTGTGTGGAGCAAGAAAACAAGGAAGATACATCCAGTGAACCTATGAACGAAGCTGTACCTGAGGTATGTTATAAAAGTTATTTAGTATATTATGAACTTGAAATTTAAGAAATGGATGACCTACTTACTATTGTCTATTAAAAATATACAACAATTTCAGAACAAGAAAAAAACTTTGATGTTTTTGCAATCACCAGAGCTACAGCTGGGGGGGAGTGATGGTCTCTAGCAAACTTATGTAAAAAAAGTTGGCACGTCCTGAACCACATATTCCTTTGTACTATCAACAAGTCTCTTTATAGTCCTCTAGCTCTAGCGAGACACTTTTTTTTTACAAAACAATCAACAACAAAAAATTAATAACAATAAATTTTTAAATTTTTTTTAGAAGTATGTACAAAAAAATAAAGAACAATATTAATTTTTAATTACAATTGTTTTGTAATCCGGGGCGAAGTTAATGCCTTAGGCATTCTCTGCCACTTAACCCCGGATTTATTCTCCCTGTTTAACGTCCCCCAGCTACTGAGGTCAGTCAATATAAATAAATGTCTATTATTATTGTCAGCCCACCCCGCCTAAGCAGTTCACCAGTCTCTCTCTCACCCTGGAGTCTGCCCGCTTCACCAGAGCAGGACTGCGGAAACTGAAAGCCAACCGAGAAAGCAATGTGCCACTCCGCACCACCTATTATGCCGAGCTCTCGTGTGTAGGGAAGAGGAAGCAGCTGATTCAACTGAGTGGGGATCAGCCGGCCAGAGTATCCACTACTACGGTGCAAGGACCAGGTGAGTGGAAGGTTGCTGACATGAAGTTCTTGGGTTCGAAATATCACTCGATTTTTTTTATTGTGTCAGTCTTGATTTTTTTTTTTTTTACGATAGATAAATATTTCATTTATACTGCAGTTGTAGCACGAAAGAGTCTCTTTTTTCCTGTGGTTTAAACAAAATCTCATATACATATTTGACAAATAACGTGACATACATTTTTTTAAATTTCTGTGTCAATGGTGATGGAAGGATCGTCCTTTGATTGTCTAGTCTAGAATGGATTTTCCATGTTTCCTACATGATTGTCGTCTAACCGATGTTTGGGCGGAAGAGATAGTCTATAACCTAACCTTTTAGGAAATAATATGTTATTTTCTTTTTCTCTTGTTCATATTTCTTTTACATAAAAAAATCTGTTAAGTTTTTTATGTATGTATTAATGTATTAACATAAATTATTATATGTCATTACTACTATAGAAAACCTCCTGGTTAGAGATTATCAGAACAAGTCAGTGTAGCTCGCCGACTTATTCTGAACAACGTTAAAAATTGATAATAACAAATACAACTTTTAGCTCCCGCCCATTATACTAACAACTGTCAAACAACTCATTTTTTTCCCTTAGTATTAAATTTCTAATCGTTTCTTTAATTCTTTTTTATGACGGGTCATTCAGAATAATTATATGTCAAGACCACTTAAAAAAAAAAAAAAAAGATGAGTGTTTCACAGCCTTTTTTATTTCGTAGCCATGAAACAGGAGCTACTGGAGACGCTTGTGGTCTGTGTTGTAGCCTGCCCATCCCGTAGTATGCATCCCCTCTGATGGGCGAGAAGTGACACAATACTTCCCAATTAGGTGCTGGGCACGGGTGATCGAACCCGAAACCTTCCGCATGGCAAGCGAGTGCCTAACCACTGAGCTGATCGCGCGCTCGTATTTACTTGTCAAGAACTGTATTTACAAAACATTCTCACAATACGGCATATCTATTTTTTTTTTTTTTTTTTTATGCACAGTGTAATTTACTTTACTTTTTTATTTACTTACTTATTTTAAGTTTTAATTTTACTTTTAGTTTTAAGTGACTTTGTATACATGCCATATGGTGTAAAATGTACAATAAAATGAATTTATTATTATTATTATTATTCCAGACGTGATGTTCAACTCAACATACTATTTCAAGCTACCAGATCACGTGACGGATGGGACCTATTCACTGAAACACATCTCAATCAAACTGCTCTACTTGAACAAGGTCCCGGTGCTCCTGGGCAGTATAGAACCCCTAGCAGAGCTCAAGTCTGATGACAACGGGCCCCAGTGGGGCGTTGTACAACCTGTGCTGAGCAACAATAAACTGTTGGTCGGCCATCTGACCGTGAGATTGGAACTGGGCCACAGTGATGACAGTAAGTGCATAGCATGTAGAATTAAGAAGTGACGAAACGAACCCCAGTTGCATGGAAACGCCACATAGCGCGACAACATCGCTAAGGAGTAGAATATTTCTCGCGGTCTATTTATGTTTATGTTTACGTTTTGATATATTTATGTTTACATTTGATACGGGTGAGAGACGAGGAGAGGAGACTCCTTTGCGATACTAGCGCTGGGGACGCCACGATGTAGGCCGGCGGGGGGTGGTTTCCACACTTCTTAATTCTACACGCTATGGTAAGTGTATATGGTAAGAGTGTGTCCGGTAGCTCAATGGTCACGGCGTCTGACTGTTATCCTCCCATTTGAGATTTTGACCACCTAATAATACATATTTTTTTTTTTTTTTTCCTTTTTACATTACATTGTACTTACTGCTAGAATAATTAGACTCGTTAGTCCTAATCAGGCAGTATAAATAATACAATGTTATTATTGCTTCCGAGTCTATTAATACCCCAGCATTGATGGTTCGTTGAATACATCAGTTCTCTTTCTGTCACTGAAGTTAAGCAACGTCCAGCGAGGTCAGGACTTGGATCAGTGACCTTTCAAATTCTAATCCTCGAGATACAGGCTATTCTCTTTGGAGTGAATGTGTTGTACCTTTTTGTTTCAGACTTGGTCCACACCAAGAAAACATCTTCCACTGATAAATCTGAGCCAAAGGTTGTTTCTCAAGCTGTAAGCTACACCAAAGCTAGACCTCGTGATGCTAACACTGAGGTTAGACAGCTATCCAAAGCTAATGGAACAAGCTTCCCGTCAAGTAGTAAAGATAAAATTCATGAAAATGACAATAGGAAAAAAGATATCCGAATGGAAAGACAAAATGGTCAAGGACTATCTAGTCTAGAAAACGGAAGAGAGGCTAAAATGGTAAGTCAACTATACATTTATTTTTTTGCATAACCAACTTCAGTAACCTGGAGGTTAGGTTGTTCAAGTCCCAAGTGTGGCTGGGTGAGGTTAATGTCGGTAGCTGGTTGGTAATTTTCCCGATAATGGAGGAGTGTAAAATCCTCGTCACGATCTCACCTTAGCAGTTGAAATAGGCTAAAATGCCAAACTTGACATAAAATTATTTGCAGTCTGTTCCTGTAGCTCAGTGGTAAAGGCGGTGGTCTGGTAATCCAGAGGTCGCGGGTTCGAAACCCAACTGGGACATGACATGTTATTCTCCCACTTGGGATTTTTACGACATAATAATACGTCTTGGGCTTACTGCTGGAATAATGAGGCTCAATAGTTTTAATCGGGCAATATAAATCAGGCGATATTATTATTATTATTTCGAAAAAAATTCAGTCATACTCTATTCCCTTCAGGTCTCCAATATCATCAAACATACACACGAGCACATAGCTTCCGCGATTTCTTCATCAGACAATGTCTCCTCAACTGCAAATAGAGTAAGCACATTGAACAACTACGAGTACAGTCTGAGTGTTCCCTACATCAGTGGACTAGCGGAGGCGTCCTATATTGAGTACTCCTTCCCGGAGTGTCTGACCAAGCCTGAGGGTACAGGTGAGGGTGTACTTAACTTTTGTATTATTATTATAAAACTCTCTATTAGTAGAACATTTATGTACAAATAAATAATGGTAAAAATTAAAATACAAAATTGACAATATTAATATAAAAAAGAAAAATAATCAAAATATATACATATGTCCTAACTAAAGGGTGGGGTTATTGCCTATGGCAATCTCTTCCACCCACCCAATTATAGTAGTAGTACTATATTTATTGAAATTTATTTACATAAACCACAAAAGGCGGCATTATTGCCTGAGGCAATCTCCACCATCCGACCCATGGAAAATTTGTAGTTATTTTTCCGGGTCCTGGTAGCTCAGTGGTCAAGGCGTCATCTAGCAATCCAGAGGTCTCGGGTTCAAAGCTTTTTATTTATTTACAATTTATTTTTTACACAGATTCAGCCAAATAAATCAGTTCAGCCAAATAAATCAGTTCAGCCAAATAAATTTCCAACAGCTCCTGAAAACTCTGCTCCCGATTTTTCTAAATATTCTAAAAATAATCTAAAATATTTTCCAAATTTCTTTCGTTATATAACATGGTTAAGACAAGGAATGCAGTAAAAGAAGAGTCAAGTGAAAGCGAGAATGAACTGGAAGAAATGAGTGTGAAAGAAATATTAAAAAAGATTTACAAAAAAATTAACTCGTATGATGTAATTATATTAGAAATGAAAGAATTGAAAGAAATGGTTATGGAAAACAGGAAAGAGATTGATACATTGAAAAAGAAGCTTGATGAGAAAGAACTAGAGAACAAAATATTGAAAAAAAGTATCGAAGTACAAGATGAAAACATTGGGGAACTAAACCAAAGGTCAAGAATGTCAAACATTGTTATAAATGGAATAAAAGAAAATCATAAGGAAAACATAAAAGAAATAGTGGAAAATCTTGGAAAAGAAATTGGAATTTTGAACCCTGAGAATCATATACAAGTAGCTCATAGAGTTCCATCAAAAAAAAGTCCTAAACCAATTGTCGTGAGACTACTCAATACAAAAACACGTGATATATGGGTGAAGGCCGGAAAAGAAAACAAACTATTTAATAAAAAATTATATATAAATGAACATCTAACGACCAAAAACTACACACTACTTAGAAATACCAGAGCTTGGGCGAAGACAAACCACTACAAGTTTGTCTGGACTCGGGATTGCCGGGTACTTATGAGGAAAGATGAAAACTCGCGAATCAGAAGTGTGAAGACCATGAAGGACCTGTCAATGGATTGGAAGGACGTCACTCGTTCCAGTTCTTCCGAGGAAGAGACAACAGATGCATAGCAATTTTCTAGTTTTCATTTATTTTTTTTTGTTCAATTTCATTCATTTCTTTTCATATTATTATTTTATTGCATTTTTAATCTGATTAAAACAAAAACAGATACATTTTTTCACAATATCAGTATAACAACAAAATATGAATTAAAATCTATAAAAAAAATCAGAGCTCTAAAAAAATTTAAATCATTGAAGAAAAAAAATCAATTTAACTATAGATATAAAAACAATCACCCTTTTATTAATTTATGGATGTAATTAATACAATTGATGATCAATATATCACAGATAAGTTCTCAAGTTATTTAGACTGTCCACATATCAAAAGTAATGGAATTGGTATATTACATCTAAATATAAGATCTGTAAATAATAATTTTAACCAATTTTTAATTTTATTTAACTCAATTAAAGATAATACCGATATAGTAGTTTTAACTGAATGTTGGTTTAATCCAAACAAACAAAACTTTTTGTACAACATAAACAACTTCACAGCTTATTATACTGAATACACTAAAAATAAAAATGGTGGTATAATAATCTATATAAAAAATGATATCACTCTAGTTGATTTCAAAGATTACAATTTAAGATCTTGTGAACTTATAAAACTAAACTTAACAATAAAAAAAGAAAATTATATACTATTTGGATGTTATAGATCTCCCAATATTAACACTAACCTTGATATATTTTTAGAAGAACTTACAGAAATTTTAAACATTAATGATAATAAAAATAACTACAGTATGAAATGCTTTCTAGGTGATATTAATATAAACATATTGAATAAAAACTCAACAACTGTTAACAACTATCTTGATCTTTTAGCCTCATTAAACTTGACATCTTTCATAAATGATGTAACAAGATATGAATCTGAATCCTGTTTAGATCATTTCTTTTGCTCAGAAATATTCCATTCAAAAATTCAAGCTTCAATAATTGAAACCGATCTAACTGATCATTATTCCCTTTACATTAAAATAAAATGTAACCAAAAAGACATCAAACAAATAACAACTTCAAAATTTGAAAAAGTTGATGAAGAAAACTTAGTTAATGACATATCTAAAGAAAATTGGATAACAGTTCTAACAAATAACAATATTGAGACAGCATCTTATGAATTTATACAAATAATAAAAAAATACGTAAATAAAAACACAATAACAAAAATAATAGAAAGAAAAAATAGACCATTGAAAGAATGGATGTCACCAATTTTAGTTAAATCAATAAGAAATAGAGAAAAAATATACAAAAAATGTAAAAAAAAACCCTGATAATGTAAGATTAAAAACGTACTATAATAGATATAGAAACACACTACAAAAACTTATAAATAAAACTGAAATTGACTATTACAAGAAAAAATTAAATGAAAATATGAATAATTCATATACTCTTTGGACAATATTAAAAGAATTTATAGGTAAAAATTGCAACAAAAAGAATAAAAAAATTATACAAACCATAACAGATACTAACAAGAGCAAAATAATAGATTGTTTAAATAATACCAAAGAAGCAGCTGATGTATTCATTAAACATTTTACATCTGTAGGTGATAAAATTAATGTCAACACACCTAAAACAAGTTTATTTAGTAACATAAAAATAGACAACATTGACAGTATTGATCCTTTAAACAAATTTTCACCAATTACTGAAGAAGAAACTTACAAATATATTAATGAAATTAAAAGTAGATCCAGCCCTGGTCCGGATTTAATTAATGCAAAAATATTAAAACTCATTAGTCCTTTTGTTTTGAAAATAATAGTGTACCTTATTAACTTGAGCTTTGACAAGTGTATTTTTCCTTCTATTTTTAAAGAAGCTACTGTCATACCAATTTTTAAAAAAGGTAACACTACAGACCTGAATAACTATAGACCCATCTCTTTAATCTCAGTAATTGGTAAAGTATTTGAAAAATCGGTTAAAAGAAGAATTGAAAATTATATTGAAGAAAACAAAATATTAAAAGGTAACCAATTCGGATTTCGAAGAAACTTGGGGTCGGATGATGCACTATGTGCATTTTCATCTTTTATTTTAGAACAAATAAATAATAATAATAAAGTTTTAACAATATCACTAGACATAAAAAAGGCATTTGACTGTGTAAACAATGTAACATTACTACACGAACTAGAAAAACTAAAAATAACAGATAATACTTTTCAATGGTTAAAATCTTATCTTTCTAACAGAAAACATAAAGTTCTCTTAAATGGCATTTTTAGTACTGATGAAACACCTAATTATGGTTTGAGTCAAGGGACAGTGTTATCTCCTTTATTATACCTATTGTACACAAATAATATATCTATAGTAAGCAAAGCAAAAGTTTTTACTTTTGCTGATGATACACTATTAATTTACACAGGTAAAGATTGGAATGAAATTCATGAAATTGCTTTTCAAGACATAAACAAAATTCACACATGGTTTAGAGAACTTTCATTACACATTAGTCCAGAAAAAACAACATACATGACACTAACTATTAATAACACAAATCAACCTAGACAATCACAATTAATAATACATACTTGCTTAAACACCAACATTCAAAACAACACAACACATTGTACTTGTATTCCGCTTAAAAAAGTAAACAGTATAACGTATTTGGGTATTGAAGTTGATGAAAACCTCAAATGGAATAAACATATTAACAAACTAAACTCAAAAATTAGAAAACTCATCCACCTTTTTATCAAAATTAGACAATTGAAAGATAACAAAATAACAAAAATGCTCTATTATTCTTTTGTACAGAGCATACTACAGTATGGAATAATTGCATGGGGAAGTGCTTGTAAAAGTCATCTATTACCTTTAAAACGTGCACATAATATAATATTAAGAATAATTTTAAATAAAGAAAGAATGTACTCGTCCAATTTATTATACCAAGAATTTCAAGTTTTTAATATAACTGATCTCTATGTATATAAAATCATATATTTTTTAAACAAACAAAACATCTCTAACACAATTGAAAGAGTAGAAACTAATACTAGACAAAATGGATTAGCAAAAATTTTGGAAGTTAACAAAGACATAATCAGACATAGTTACTTTTACCTAAAACCAATCATTTTGAATAGCATACCAACAGAACTGACAAATATCCCCTTACTACTAATAAAAAAACAACTTAGAACTCTTTTCACTGAATTCCACAATACTAATGAGTATAAACAACTCGTTGTTAAATATTTTTAAACAAATTAATATTTCCATCTGAATAACCTGAGAACTTATTATCTGCATCCTCTTAATCATCATCTTATTAATATATAAATATATTTTTTTTTCTTCAATGTTGTTAAAAAAAAAAAAAAAAAAAAAAATTGAGCTCTAAACACTATTATATATAAAAAAAATTATTACTTTTTTTTTTGTTGAATATCATTTTAAATACAATTTTTTTCTATTGTGAATGAAATTGAAAAAAAAAAATATTATACATACTATTATATTGAACTCCCCACCTTCAGCACAAGATTTTTTATCTTTTGAAGGTGGGTATACCCTCATTGTTTGTAGAAGATGTGTAAGTGTAAAAAATATATAAATGGAAACTTAAAAAAAAAAAAAAAAAAAAAAAAAAAGATACCGGCATTTTGCTAAAAATACCTTTTTTAGCTTTAGAACCTGTTGTCTCGAAAACTGGTCATAGGATCCCGTTAATGAGTGAGCTCAATACCTACTGGTTACTGAGTTAGCTCAATACCTATTGGTTACTGAGTTAGCTCACAATACCTAATGGTTACCAAGTTAATGAACCTCAGTAGCTCGATCGATAAGGCGGTGGACTTGTAACCTGGAGGTCGGTGGTTCAAGTCCCAAGTTCAGCAAATATTTAGTAACGCTAGTTTGAGTAGTTATGATATCACGATTGTGATCAACACATATATGATAACTGGTTACTGAGTTAGCTCAATACATATTGGTTACTGAGCTAGCTCAATACCTATTGGTTACCAAGTTCGCTCAATACCTTATTCTTACAGTGGTTCACGAGAAACTAGTCTACACTCTGGAGCTGGGAGGCTGTCGCAATCTCCACATGATATCTCTCCCGCCCGACATTAGTCTAGCGCGATACCTCTCCGATGTCCCCAGTTCCGGCATTATGTTCAGTCTGTATTCTGGACGGTTGTTGGCTGCCCAAAGCCATCTGCTCTTCTCTCAACTGTTGAGTATGCACGAAGAGGGGAAACAGAAGTTGTTTCTCTCCCTGCCCACGAGATTCGCTAGTGAGCATGCGTCTGTCCAGCTGGTGACACTTCCAGTAAGTATTAAAATAATAACACTCTTTAGTGGAAAGTAACCACCAGGCGAAGTTAATGCTTAAAGCATTTTCTACCACCTAACTCTTCGAGTCTCAATATTATGTGGTCACAAACTCAAATAAATGAGGAAAAATTCATGCATTAGGTTGGATTCGAACCAACGTATCCCTATCCCTACGCTACCTGGATTACCAGACTAGTGCGTCAACCAGTTGACTATCAATGCACGGACTACCAATCACCTAATGGCTGGATCGAGAATCGACTGCTGGGTCCCAGCTCACGTAGATTTAGCGTCACGTGATCAATTTCCACTAATCACAGAGCTACAAGAGCTGGGACCCAGCAATCTCGACCCGGCCATAAATACTGTCTAATTTGCTTCATACACTAGAAGAAGAAGAATAATATTTATTTTTTAACAAATATTCATGCTGCCCACCATATGGTGGGTTGCTAACAATCACAGCATAACAATCAATTTAAAAAACAATTTTTTTTCGCCTTATTTTTTTTTTTTTTACTTGTAAATGTGTTGTTTCAATATATATATTGAATCTTTTAAAATTGTTTCAGAAATTGTTTGTAACTCTTTCATGTAAAGTATACACTTTTTGTCTTGCTAAGAGCCTATAAATACATTGAATTAATGTAGTAACTGGGGCTTTGAAGCCGAAAGACCTAAGTTTCCCAGTTACTGGGGTTTGACGAAGAAAAGGCCGCTGGTTCAATAACGCTACTACAAAGGGGTGTATTATAAGGTACTAAAGAGTATTAAATTTACACGGAAAGATAAAAGGAAGAAATAATCTACTACTACGAAATGAGATTGGATGGTCTTACCTTGAGTACTTGTACCAAGTACTTACGTACGCCTTTAGAAGTGGATCAAAGGGGGTAGATTGAGGAAGGAGCGAAGACGTACCCTGCCTGACCACTGTTTGTAACAATCTGAACGAGGCATCGTCGTTCCCAATCTATCGTACCGAATTTCTGTGGCTTTCTTTGTAAGAACATATGATATGCCTATCATCTGATATCGAAGTGTTATCTCTAACAGTTAGGGGCGTAGAGATCGATTGATATGCGCGGGGAAAGTTTGGAGGCAATTCAAACTGGAGTCACATGGCGTGAACATCCCCCCAGCCTTGAAAGAGTGCACTTTCAACCATTCAAAAACAATGCAAATAATAAATGAAAATGGTTAAAAGCAAATAATGCAAAATATCAAGAACAAAGAAAGTTACAGTAAATTAGCAACAATAGATAACTACAACTACAAGATTATATGTATATAAAAAAAAGGGGAAATTGCCTGAGCAAAACTACAAAACAAAATAAAAAATTGAACTTATCAAAACTACAAAATAAATCAAACTTGCCTTAGCAAGGTACTCTTAAGAAAAATAGAAATTTGCCTGAACAAATCACCAGTGCTACCACCATGAAGAAAAATAAAATTTATTTACAAGTCTCATCATATTATAATGTGAAACATAACAATAAGTAGGTAAGTACCTACTGCGAAGGTAAGGGACACAGTTTATTAAATGGCCGCTTCAATTCACCCTTTTGGGTTTTAACTAGAGCCACGCGAGCAACGCCGTCCTTCCCAGGATAAGTCTCTACTACTTTAGCAAGTGACCAATGTAAGGGTGGCACATTGTCCTGCTTTATTAAAACTATTTGTCCTGGACTAAGAGGCGAGGAACTAGTGTTCCATTTTTCACGCGACTGTAAGTCATGCAGATATTCGGAGTTCCAACGTTTCCAAAATGTTTGGATAATTTGATCCAATAACTTATATCGAGTAAGTCGATTTGGATTTTCATCTACTACGTCTGAGGCCGGTAGGCTTTCTAATGGAATTTGGGTCAAAAAATGTGCAGGAGTGAGGACACTCGGTTCTGAAGGGTCTGAACTCAAGACACATAATGGACGAGAATTCAATAGAGCTTCTATTTGTGCTGAAATAGTACACAGCTCTTCAAGCGAAAGTATTTGAGTTCCTACACACCTATACAAATGTGATTTGACAGCCTTTACATTAGCCTCCGAGATACCATTGAAGTGAGCTCCAGTGGGAGGAGTAAACTGCCAGGTTATCCTATGAACAGATAACTCCTCCTCGCCCCCATACCCCTTGATGCTTGCATCGGCGAATCCGAATAATTGCAGCGTGCATTTTTCTACTACGAATAGGTGTCGAGGGAATGACAAGTTAGCTAGCATAGGCAACTGATCTTGGAAGGTGTCCCAACTTTCTACGATATTAGGAGGAGGAGTTTCGTCCCACGATAAATCTAAACACCACAACTGTTGAATGAGCTGCTTAGCCCACAAGAAGGCCCAGAGGATCAAATAATCGACTAACAAGTGACAACATGTTGCGTTTAGTACATGGTTTCTTGTCAATGTTTATCTTAAAATAAAAAATATCCTGGTCGGAACTCCACTGCAAACCTAATATTTTTACAGAAGAGTCGCCATCCCACTGAATAATTTCCGATAGTCTGTCCGCAACTGGTACCTTCTGCAAAACCTCCTCTGAATTGGACGCCCACTTAGTGAGAGTGAACCCCCCAGCCTTGAACAAACCCACCATTTGTTCAAAAAGATCACACGCCTGGCGAGAGTTCAGTAAGCTTGTCACTAAGTCGTCCATGTACAGGTCGGTCTGAACCCTTCTAGCTGCAAAAGGAAAATTATGCGCCTCGTCCTCAGCTAACTGTCGCACCGTACGTAAAGCAAGGAACGGTGAACAAGTTAAACCGAAGGTAACCGTGGTCATCATGTAAGTCAACAACTCATCGTGTGGATGAAACCTCCAGAGAATCTTCTGATATTTCCAATCATCAGGATTCAATTTAATTTGCAAAAACATTTTTCTAATATCCGCTATCATAACAATAGGAAAAAGACGAAAATTTAATAAAACTACAAATAGATCCGTGTACAGCTTGGGACCTGCATACAATAAATCATTTAATGATTTAGTACTTGAAGACTGCATTGAAGCATCGTAGACACATCTAAACTTGGAACTTGCCTTATCAGGCCGGGCTACCATGTGGTGAGGAATGAAAAATCCTGAGCGATCAGATTGATCAGGTGCGACACACAAATAACCTTCATCTAGGTGCTCCTTGATGACGTCATTATAAGCTGACCGCAACTCTGCATGAGACTCGAGCTTTCTCTCCTGGCTGAAAAACCTATTGCGGGCAAGATGATAAGAGTCGCCTAACTCAGCTGGGCTGCTCTTGAACGGAAGAGAAACGGTATACGAACCGTTGTCATTTCTGTAAACGGAAGATGTGTATAGTTCCTCACACTTTTTATCATCACTATTTAACATGACCGGCGCTGAAACATTCTCTAATTCCCAAAAACGTTTAATTAAACTGTCAACGTGGGGCTCCTGGAATGCACAGAATGAATTAGATGTACTGTCCTCTATATCTATAGAATTCACAGGTACTTGACCCATAACCACATAACCTAGTACAGTATTCAAAGCGACAACACTATTACTAGGACTGGTGACACGGTGACCTAATATCAGAGAAGGGAAAATTTGAGCACCGAGAATGCCAGACACAACGTCTGGTTTCATGAAATCATCAGCGAGAGGCAATTGTTCCAAATAATGCAAGTTAGACATATCTACAGGTTGAGAAGGCAACCTGTCTACTATTTTATCTACTACGAGTGCTTGAATCGAATATTTAACTCTGTTATCCAACCTAGAGGCGAAAGTAAAATTCACCTGCCCGTGAACGGGATTCGAACCCATACCTAAACCCTTGATAGTTTTTGTAGCATCTTTGTTTAGAGGTAATCCTAACTTCTTACGAGCTGATTCCAATATCAAATTACTTTGACTACCTGAGTCTAATATAAAACGAAAAGAATGGTAAAACCCCGTGTCTATCCGGGATTCGAACCTGAACTGTAGACAAGAGAATTGTACCTCCGTTACCAATAGGTATCTGATTGTTATCAGAGCACAGAGCATTAACATAAGGTGTATTGTCTACCGAGGAAGAGGGGGGAGAATTATGATTCTCCACATTACCAAGGTGTTGACTACTACGAGAATTTGCTGAAGCTTTAGCCTTTAACTCCCGAGGTCCTGATTTGGTACAGTCAGACTTATGATCTTTGAAACAAAGCAACGTGTTATGCTTAATTTTGCAATTAAAGCACGTGGAATTATTTTTACACTCATTAACCTTATGGGCACCTGAGAGACAATTGACACAGAGAGAATATTGCTTAATTTTACAGAACCTATCTTGA
Source organism: Bactericera cockerelli (assembly GCA_024516035.1). NCBI lineage: Eukaryota > Metazoa > Arthropoda > Insecta > Hemiptera > Triozidae > Bactericera > Bactericera cockerelli. The sequence continues at coordinate 10,591,603 of CM044963.1, read as the reverse complement.
GGAGAAAGTTTTAAAAACTTTGAGCATTTGAATATGGGATGGTCATTGTGACATATCTCACAAGATGCACTAGAAGTGCTATTTACAACAAAGGTGTGTGGACCCTTTGATTTTACTGGTGGGAAACCTGACTTAACGCCTGAGGTATCCAGACCACCACTACTATTATTTATACTACTACTACTATTACTACTAGTGCTAGGTGAAACTCTGTTCAGAATTTTGGCATGCTCTTGAAGAAAAGAAAGTAACTTGTCAAAAGTAGGCAACTCATCTTTTTTAAGTGACATTTCGAAGGTTTTTACAGTTTCTGGGCAAAGTTTATTACAAGCTAAATGAACAAAAATATAATCATCTAGATTTGCAATGTTCAAGGCCTTAAGGGCCAACACAGTAGCACAGAACTTGTCAGTAAACATGCTAAGGCTATTCCCTGACTCAATCTTGAGAGGTTTGAAATTTATGATCGAATCTAAGTAAGAGCTCGAAAGACATCTTTTATCATTATATTTCTTTACGAGATTATCAAAAATAATATTATAATTCTCAGGCGTGGCAGGAATGCCGGCACAAGAACTAAGAGCCCTTCCAGAGAGTCTGGATATTAGGTATTGAACCTTTTGGGCGTTAGAAAGATCAGTTCTAACATGAATCATCGATTTAAAGGACTCGTAAAAGATTACCCAGTCCGCAAATGACTCTCCGTTGAATGAAGGCAACTCAAGTGCGGGTAACTTTACTTTGACCTCGGAACTAGCATTAATAGTTGAAATATTAGCCTGACTACTATCGGATTTTTTCAATTTTCCGTTTACTTCATCGAACTTATCTTTTACATAACCATAGATGGTTGTGAATGACTCTAGCATTTGGTAGTTCGGTTTGGAATCTGGCTTGATCTCTATTTGAAGCATATTGATATCATCAACTACCTGACAAAACGATGTATACACACTGTCTAGCATGTTGATTTTGCGCCTGAGACCTTTTAATGTGTTCTCATTTGCCTGAGTCATGCTTTGAGCGAAGTCATTTGCTTCTTGCAGTACTTTAAAGAGGGAATCTCTTTTGGCAATAAGAACTGTGAGCTTGCCTTCAGCCATTTTAATAAAATGTGCTCAAGACAAAGGGAAACAAGGCACTATGAAAAACGTGGTCAAAGGCTTCCGCTCAAAAAGCAGTGGTAATTTGTTCAATTTTACGCTAAATGAAGCGAAAGGCACTTTAATTATACTATTTTAATAATTAATAAGCAGATAAAGCTGTCACTTAAAGCATGGAAGATGCACTATGAAGCCTAATCTCCCTTACAAGCTACCTAGCCTAGCTGAATGGTTGAAGGTGCACGCCTTCACGACAATGCAAATAACTATAGGTATAGTTTTACTACTACGAAAAAAGAAAACATCCACGGTTTGAAGGACCATGAATTAATGTAGTAACTGGGGCTTTGAAGCCGAAAGACCTAAGTTTCCCAGTTACTGGGGTTTGACGAAGAAAAGGCCGCTGGTTCAATAACGCTACTACAAAGGGGTGTATTATAAGGTACTAAAGAGTATTAAATTTACACGGAAAGATAAAAGGAAGAAATAATCTACTACTACGAAATGAGATTGGATGGTCTTACCTTGAGTACTTGTACCAAGTACTTACGTACGCCTTTAGAAGTGGATCAAAGGGGGTAGATTGAGGAAGGAGCGAAGACGTACCCTGCCTGACCACTGTTTGTAACAATCTGAACGAGGCATCGTCGTTCCCAATCTATCGTACCGAATTTCTGTGGCTTTCTTTGTAAGAACATATGATATGCCTATCATCTGATATCGAAGTGTTATCTCTAACAGTTAGGGGCGTAGAGATCGATTGATATGCGCGGGGAAAGTTTGGAGGCAATTCAAACTGGAGTCACATGGCGTGAACATACATAGTTAGAACTGTTGAGACCTAACCAGCCAACCTGTTAGTAGTTACGTAGGTAGTTTGTAAGTGTTCAAAATGTGTAAGTACAAAATCGTAGATCCATACATATTTACATAATGTCTATTATTATTATTATTATATTATGCTTTATTAGGTAAGACAAAGTAAAATATTTACAGTAAAATACAATATTGCTGCTATTATACTTGCAGCATTACCACGCTGTATGATAAGACTGATTCTTTGTTTTAGGTATGTTTTGGCCCTCATATCACCGGTTTTCTCAGTCAATTTCTTTAATGAACTGAAAAAAAATGCTTTTTTTTCCAGATGACTGTCGAGTATCGCTGCTTTCAATCCTCGCCTCAAGAGTCCGCGGGAATTGCCGAGTTCTGGAGGAGAACCTGCAGCCTCAGCAAGCAGTTCAACACGGAGCAACTGACCCACACCCTAGACACCTTCGAGTCAAGGCAACAGCCCCACACCCTGGACACCTTTGAGTCAAGGCAACAGCCCCACACTGCAGACTTCTATCAGTTTGATTCAAAACAACAGACCCAAAGTATGGTTAACAGTCATTTTGATTCGAATGACCATACCGAAACTGTGGGCCACCACGTTGACCAAATACGTACAGGATATAACCAACCTGGAAATCTCAATATCTATGGAAACCAACATGATTTTAGAGTAAACTCTCATAATAGAAACGATCTTCGACGAAATGACAATAGATCAGATGAAGTCTTTGATACAGTGAGAAATCACCGACCAAATGATGTGCGTGACACAACAAGCAATAAACAAAGAGAGAATGATAGCCGAAATAATCAATTTCAGCCGTTCGATGAGCGGTATAATAGATATAACGACTCGAAAAGCAACAGTGCAAATCATCTTAGAAGGACCTTCAGTAATGATAATGACTTAAATGAAGAACTAAACGTACAATTCAAGGACTTTGACACTTGGAACAATCGAAGTTCATCACAAACTCGATATGGTGAAAGGTTTAATGATTTTGAAAATGTGGAATCCCATGTTTATGATTCTTTGGTAAAGAGAAGCACTAACGTTCGAATGAATGATGATTTCGGAAATGCTAACTCTAACCTGGACAGGTTCATAGATGAAAGACATAACCACAGAGCAGATATCAGAAATATCTGCAAAAACTCCAAGACTTACAATCAGTGTGGGATCTCCCACAAACAGGAAAATGTAAATGATCGTAGAAGAAATATTAATGAGACTGAAGATAGGAGAACAATTCATAGTTGTGAAAATAGAAGAACTAATCCTAGTCATATAGTTCACGACAATCATGTTCCACCATACCATGATGCTCGCTATAGAGAAGGTATTGACAGATACAAAACCTGGCAGACTATACCAGAACACATGTGTGAGAAGCCAGGAATCTCAGATGGTTTAGTTTACGAGAGGCGAGGAGATGATGACGTTGTTTTTGAAAGGCAAACTATGAAAGGTCAGCGCTTTTTTGATAGGCAAACTATAAAAGATGATCGTTTGTTTGACAAGCAACTCGAACAAACGAAAGACCAGCGTATGCTTGAGAAACGAGCAAACAATGATCGCATGTTTGATAGACAAGCCTACAATGATTCCTACGAGATGTCAGTTGCAGACCATGAGAAAAATCCTATAGGGTGGAATGAAAGCATTATTAACAGCAATAAATATCCTACAGAGTGCAATGGAAGACTTCCTATGAACCTCCAAGAACGTAGAATGGCTGAAGATGTACGGAGGCAGTTTCTAAAAGAGAGATATGAAGCAATGCAACCAAGACAAGACAGATATGAGGAAGAATTGAGCGATGAAGAGAATGAAAATCGTGGAATGAATTTTAATCAAAGAGAACAGTACATTGATAACACATCTCAACGAGCTCAGTATTATCAAGAAAACGGACATCAAATATCTTGTAATCAACCGATCAAAAATAGACCTCAAATCTCGAGCGATAGCAAACTCTCTGATCCATCTCTACATTTCTACAATGAAAACATATCATTTCCAACAAATGTAGCACAAAACTCTGAAGCTCAATTGAATGAGTACAAACCATTTCCACCGAGAAGCAACGCCGGCAGTGACTTGAGAAAGGTGTTCAGAAATGACGAACCGAGATCTAATTTAAGAACTGATCATAAGGTTAACACAGAAAAAATCAGTTCAAATTTTCCACATGAATCTAACAGTTCTAATAGTATACACAATGCATCTGCAAAATCAGAACATTTCCATGAAAATGACTCATCTAGAGCTAATATGAGACCCAATTCCCAAAGAAACACAGAACATCTTAATGGGAATGACTCAAAAGCTTATTCAAATTCTTCAAAACCTCCACCTGCCCCTGTCAAGCGTCCCCTTGCTAGAGAAGCTATGGTCCTACCCAAGTGTAATGTGAATGATACGGCGCGCTTTCCAACAGATTATAAATTCCAAGGTGCAAATCCCAATACATTAAGTAAAAAAATTGATAAATTTCATAAAAATTCTTCTAGTGTCCAAACTAAACAAGAATCGACGATTAAAAAAACCTCTGAACCCCATTCCAGTACTCGATCTAGGAAAGAAATTTCAAGTCAAAAATCTCCTGAGAGTTCCAATCTCAAATCCAAGAAAGAAGGTCCGAAGTTCAGTAAATTCCATCGGCGTGGTACCGATTTGAAATCCAAGGCTGTTGGTGATTTGAATACCTGCACTAATCTAGGATCAAAACAGGGAACGCTTGAAGATCCGTTAAGCCATGGAGAGCCAATATCTCTCACAAGTGAACTTGAAGATTTGAAACTAGGTATATAAAAAAATTATTACCTAAAATTCAATTTGATTTAAAAAAAAGGATCTATCTCCCTAGTTTTCTTGTTTAATTTTCCATTGTTTCCAAATTTGTGTGTATTTCTTTTTTGTATATACATGTCTTTTCTAATGAATAATCAAATTATGATAGTAAGAAACGAGTTTGGGCGAAGGTTTCGGACAAAATCGGATTCACAAGTTTTAGTCAATTCTTAGTTTTCACAATTTAAAACAATACACGAAACCAAGAATCATGATTGATTCAATAATGACGAAACGATAATTTCACCCTTTTTTCGCTTAGGCACTTTAACCAATTACTAATATGGTCGTTCGTGCCGTTTTTCGCCCTTAGATTGAACTGCTAAAATTTTCGCAACATTCCGAACATAACTCTGTTCCATACATCAACTAAATATCTAATGATTATCCGGTGGATCTCATTTTAACTTCATCAAATGAAATATAAAAGAAATGTACAATCAAACACATTATTATAAAAAAAAAAAAAAAAAAAAATGTTGAGACTCTGTTTGACTGTGAGAGTAAAGTGACGCTTAAGTCTCATTCCTGCAGATTTTTTTTTTTCAAACTCATTAATCTCATAGAAATATAATTACTATTTAACTTCATTGTTTATCCAGGAGACCTTCCCCAGGAGGTGGAGGTGAAGAAATATTTCGCCTCCAGCAAGGAAGAGTACGAGCAACTGTTGAACATCCACAGGAAGCACAGGTTCTGGAAGTTAATAGAAGCACAGCAAGAACGCCAGCAGGATAGTCACGGTGAGTGTGCAAATGTGATATTACCATGTTTTTTTTTTTTTTTTTTTCTTTCTTTAAAAAAAACACAATACTTCCGATTTCTAATATTAGAAATTCCTCGGAAGTAAAATCACCAACTTTTGGAATATATTTACTAAACAAACAAGAAATTTTCATCTAAACCATCCACCTGAGGTAGTGTGAACAGAACTGAGGCGACATTGCCCCGCTCTATAGCAAAACTTAAACGCTGGAGGAAACGTTTACCTGCTGGTCCTTGGTTTCATGAATCAGGGCTTTAGATATTGTTTTAAATAAATCCAAAACCTTGGGACCAAATATCTTCACTGCAAAGGGGACAAAGTCAGCAAAGGCTGGTATTTCGGTATAATGCCTTATTTTCCTAATCTCTGCCTGTACTGCCGCTTTGCCTGGCCCATGCAGTACAGTACAGTACGAACCCCCGCGCCGACAAAAATTTGTATTCAAAATTTGGTTACAGATGTTTGTAAGGGATTCCTTCCGGTGTGCTCGTGTTGACCCAGCACCTAAATGGGAAGTATTGTGTCACTTCTCGCCCATCAGAGGGGAGGCATACTACGGGATGGGCAGGCTACAACACAGACCACAAGCGTCTACAGTAGCTCCTGTTTCATGGCTACGAAATAAAAAAGGCTGTGAAACACTCATCTTTAAAAAAAAAAAAAAAAAAAATCGCCAGGTTGTCTACACAACTGATTGACTGAGGAAATTTCATGAACTGGGTGGGATTTGAACCAACGTATTCTTACGCCAGCTGGATTAACAGACTAGCGTCTTAATCAGTGCAACCGTTTATCTGACTAAATTACGATATTTTTATCTAGCTAACTAAAGAAAATATCTACAAAATAACTCAACAAACTGGAAAGTATTGTGTCACTCCTCGCCCATCAGAGCGGAGGCATACTACGGGATGGACATGCTACAACACAGACCTCAAGCGTCTACAGTAGCTCCTGTTTCACGGCTACGAAATAAAAAAGGCTGTGAAACTCATCTTAAAAAAAAAAATGAAGTTACTAGGTCAGCTCTATTGCATGTTGTTGTTGTAGCGGCGTGTTGTATTATCGTAATTTAGTCAGATAAATGTTGGTCCATTGTATAAAAGAAATAAAATATGCTGCCTTAACAGTATAACTTTTTACTGTTTCAGCTAAATGTAATTCACCGACCCAGTTTCCTGGAAAGCAGTCGGGCGATGGATATAATCTCTGCAATCTGTGTACCTTAAACAGTAGTGGTTACACCACTGATCATGACTGCTTTAAGACTAAGGACATTGAAAGAAGCCAGAAAGAATGTGACTTTGTTCAAGATAAACATAAAACCAAAGAATATTCTGAGGACAATCATGATTCATACAGATATGATGACAAACTAAAAGAAAAACTTATGAATTATGAAACTAATCTTGGTAGTCAAGATCGTAATGTTGATTGTCTAGAAGCTAGAACAATTGATATGAAACAAGCAAATGACAAGTGTAATAGTAAAACAGAAATTGAACATCAGTCAATCTGTAACCAATATCCAAGTTGTGATATAGGTGAGAACAATACAAATCTTACGTTTGACAAAATCAATAGTATGAATCAATATCAGAATATGAACAGTAGTGCGAATTCATTTCAGAACCACAGCACATTCGAATTGAACTCAGGCAGCCTGGTAACCAGTTCTCGAGATAGCAGTAGCTACTTGCCGTCTAATTCTCTGGAAAAGCAAAGCTTGGAGAGTGACAGTTATACAACGCTGAATAGCAGCGATCTTCCGCGAAAACTATCGACAATTGCCGAAGTTACGAGTCGAGAATTGACGACTGATGCCGAAGAAACGGTGGGAAAATCTGAAAGTCGACAAGGATTTGAACTTGTTGATAAGTTTAAAAATGATGGATTGGAAAAAGTGACGTACGGATATTTGACTATAAATGGTGGAATAGAGAAGACGTTGTCTATGGGAGATATGTATCAATATAGTAGAAATGATAATACTGAAAATATAACTGTAGAAGATGAGGCGAAATCAACGAGAAATTTAGAAATTAAACCAGAATTAAAAGATATAATATCCAAGACAAAAGAACAAGAATTTGAGCTTAGAACCTGTACAAAGACATTGAGTGAAGATTTTGAATTTAGAGATTTTTCCAAGACAATTGAATCAGAATTCAACCCGAGAGAAGTCTCTGAAACAATAGAACAAACCGTAGAGTTCAGAGATGTGTCTCAACACTTAACGCAAGGAGGAAACACATTTGAAGATGGTAACATCAGCTGCTCTAACCGGTCCGTTCGATCGCTCAACGATTTCGAATTGAAAGACATATCTGATGAAAGTCTCAAAGACTTTGTTGCACAGTACGTAATACGAGATGACTCCAATGAATCAATAGTTACTTCGAGCCGAGCTAACCAAGTTACCAGTGAAACCGATGAGTTGAAACAAGTTTCCAAATGTGCTGTCGGACTCACCGATCAATCAGATAGTCACCGGTTGAGCGGAAAGATTGACAATTTGAACAAGATTTTGAGTCGGGAGTTTTCCGAGGCGAAAGACATGTCGGAGAAGAGGCTTTCGTTTGAAGAGATACTGGAGGAGATTTACAAGGAGTGTAAAGTGAGCAAGGGTTGTGCGGTGGATTGTGAAAAGAGTAAGTAGAATTATTTTTCTTGAATTTAGGGTAGCTTTTCAGATGAAAGATAACTTAGAAGGGGGTTATGTGATGACGTACCAAAAAAACAGCCATAATTCGTTTTTTTATTTTCTTTTTCAACAAAATAACAAGATGGAATGATTTGAGATAACAATGATAACTATTAGACAAACTAAAAACATTATTTTTTTCCCAGGAACGGACAGATTAAAAAACTTTGTTTTTCCCCCGGGATATCGAGTACTAATAATAGGATAGTAAATCTCAGTGTGACTGATATTCAAAATTCTTTCAATAATAATTTCGTTTACTTGTTTCATTTTCATTCAAGATGACGTTCACTCAGCAAGGAGCCAAACAAAATCTGAGTGTGATAATCTGAATCTGAGCAATATGAATTCTCACCAATCTCTACCCAACACTTCAAACTCAGCTAAACAAAGCAATGGCCCTTCCGGACAGAACCAAAGCAAAATGTCTCAAGAAAGATCTAATGTACCATCCAGCAAAATGTCTCGTGAAGAAATTAATTTACCATCAAGCAAACTGCACGAAGAATGCAATGTACCATCTATTGGAAACAATAACCACGAGCAAGGTAGGGTTTAAAATCATGAGGTTAAGACTATCATTGTTATTTTTTTAGTCAAGACATCATATATTGCATACATAGAATAGAAATTGAATTCAAAGAAATAGATTTAAATAATATAAATAAGTATAAGATTTAACTTTTTCCAACAACAAAAAATTCAATCTGTCCTGACTTTAGAACGGATGTCTCTGACAATCGCTTTTACCTAAACCTTAAAGTACTATTGCCAAACTATTTTATTTCACACTTGTTCAAACTAAAGTTTTTGTTTTTTAACTGGCGATGGTGTGCCAAAGGACTGACCAGACTCAAAAAACGTATTATTTCAAAATTGACTTTTTGGCACTCAGCCCATTATTGATGGTCTTCAAGTATACTGACCAGACTCAAAAAACCTATTATTTCAAAATTGACTTTTTGGCACTCAGCCCATTATTGATGGTCTTCAAGTATATACGCGATACGTTTTAGTTCTTTTTTATTTTCCTGATTCCAGATTCTAATAATTCAGACCATGATACAGCCAACAGGAACACCATCTCAGAAATCAACACTTCGGACGAGCTGACCGTGATAACAACATGAACAACGCGTTTGCCTTGGATATAAATGATGATGTAGCGGCAGGTAAGGGGTCAGGTTTACGGAAGCATTAGCTTGAGGTGGAAAATCTTACATGCCATTCCACTAACGCACATATTGCGCCCTAGCCAGGATTCAAACCAGTAACTTAACCCGTATATGTGTTTTGCTACAACCGGATAGTCATTATTACCCAAGTAGATCAGACACTCAAAGTAATCATACTTTTATCGATCTTTCACAGGTAACAGTCATGATTTACCCACTGAAAAAGACAGGAATAGTGACACCCAATCCACTTCTAAAACCGGTAGTCATAAATCCAGCACCCGAGAACAAATTGACGAAATAATTGCTGAAATCGTAAAAGAAAATGAAAGATTAACCAATTCCTGTAAATCTTTGTCAGAAAAATCAAATAGCGTTTGTGACGTTGAACAAAACAGCACCAAAAGAAATGATAACCAAATTGAAAGTATATGTCAAGGAAACACAAGACAAAGTGATAGTAGAAGTAGCGAAAAATGTAATGCAAAATTTGGCAATAATAATGACAGTGTAAAAACAATTTTGAACGCAAATCCCACTAAGAATGCCAAAGAGGATATTAGAAATGACTGCCAAAACACTTCTAAAAGTAGTAATGATGCTTCTATTGTTGAAATAACCACACATTCCAACCAATCTAGCAATTATACCCTTCGCCACCCCTCTAATCATAGTCATAATGATATTGGTGATGCAAATTTGAAACTAATTCATAATAATCGAGGAAATTTGACAAATTTTGAAAGGAGCTACCACGTACAAGATCACAGAATACGCAACGAAGAAAAACTGTCGTATAATCGAACAAATGATGTTACTACTATTGATCTCACTGGGGATATTCGTGGACAATTAGGTCATTTGGAAATCAATCAGGAACAGAAAAATCAATCCAGTTTGAGTCGATCTCAAAGCAATACCAATTCAAGTCAAAGCAATACTAATTCAAGACAAAGCAAAGAGGGTTGTAATAGCAGAGGAGAGATAAGAAAAAACACCAAAATCAAACAGTTCAAAGGAATAGAGAATGAAACCAATCAGAATCGAAGCCAAAATAATGTTGATTCAAGAAAAGATGACGACTTATCTGAAATATACTTTGAAAACGGCAGAACCATGTCCACCCAATCTATTAGAGTTGTTGAAAACCAGAGGTCTGACTTGTCCCAGACAATGAAACCCCAGTCAAATACTCAATCTGACAACAACCCTGGCCTAAACGACACAGCACGTGTAAGAAACAGAGAAAGTAAAGATGTAAAACGGATAAACATTAAAGGAAACTATTCCCTTGTAAAACCTCGTCTTGAAACTAATGAACTTACATATAATGACATAAAAAATAATATTAAGGCCGTCATAAGTGATATGGAAGAAATTAGTGAGTCCAGCGTAGTTAAACAACATGATGACGTCATTGTTGAAGTTACAAGAAGAAGTGATGAAAGTAATCTTAATATCAAATGTTGTGGTTCTGAAAAGAATACACCCTATGATAACTCTAACGGTACTGAAGGCAATGTAAACCGAACTTTTGAAATAGATGATGGTTCTGAAGATGGTATTGAAGATTTACAGGACCAAGAAAATGGTATTGAGATTATAGATGACTGTCTAGAAGATCAAAGACATGAAGTTGAACTTATAGAAGACAGTTTAGAAAACAAACCACTGGATCAAATAGGCAACGATTCCATCATCATAGTTGATGAAATGAAGAGGAATGATTTTGTTCTTGTCAAAGATGTTGATGATGGGAAAAGTGTTGAGGCTGGATTTAATGATGTTTTAGATGTGGGAAATCAAAGCACTTATTGGAAATACAACGACATGGATAGTACTTTGGTGAAGAATATTCAACAACACGCTGGCGATACGGTAAGAATTGAATAAAATAATACATTTTATTTATACAATAAAAATTGTCTTAAATGTTATATCCTAAGTAAGTATGAGAAAACTTCTGAGTTCTCAGATTTAAAGATCTGCATTAAAAAATAGTAACCTAGTTTCTTATGATACTATTCGATCTCTTTCCTTTTACTCTGTCTTTTCCCACTTAGGCAGGGTCGAGGTTGCGTGTCAGTCTCCTCCATACTTCTCGGTTTTGTGCCCCATTCGTTCTCAAGAAGAAGATATTCTTCCACACAGTTTCTCCTTGTCTTCTTAGGTCTTTCTTGTCCTCTCTACCCTGGCACCTGTATGTCTCTTACTTTTTTTCCTACATTCAATATCCATGATTACATGTATTAGTGCAGATTTGTTACAGCTCATTTTAAAGAAGTTTCCTGTGTATTTCTATCATAAACTAGCTCTATCCCGGACTTTGTCATAACACATGTCTTTTGCACTTTCAGGAGAAAATCAAAAATCCTATCCTTTATATTACAGGGTGGCCCAACCGTATCTCCCTCCCCATTCCACGTTTCGACAGGCATGGGTCATTTCAACGTTTACAATCGCACCCATTATGGTGCTAGTTTACAAAACAACACTATCTTCACCAACATCAAAATCAAGCAGGTGAGTTTGACATTATTCAGATCAAATTAAAATGAAGTATTGTGTATGCTATTGTTTTCTCTTTTTTCTTTTCAAGATGATTGTTTCAAACCTTTTTCGTTTCGTATCTATGAAACATTAGGTCAACTTAAAGTGACATTATTCAGATCAAATTAAAATCAAGTACTGTGTATGGTATGGTATGGGTGACCGACCATTCAAATTTGAACCCTCGTGATGCTGGCTATTCCCGGCCTCTATTAAGCTGGATGAGGTTAATTTGAGTAGCTAGTTTGTGAGTTACCACCGAATGGAAGGTAGAACCCCCGTTGTGATATGACGATGCAGTTGAAAACAATATTAATCCTAAAATTAAAAAAAAACTGCTAAATGAAATTCCTCAAGCTTAGAACAAATTCACAGCTTAATTTTCAGGAAGAAGAAAAAATGTCACTTAACACGGTTTGCCATTTACCCACAGAATTATTCTATAATCATTCTATGTGACTATATTTTTACTGAAGGTCTATTTTATTATCCCATAAAATATATAAGAACTGTTTGACTGCTGGAGTAAAGGGACTTTTCAGTCTTACCTCGGCAGTATAAACAAGGTATATTCTATTCTATTCTATTTTGGAAGTATAATCTCTTTCATTCACCCCTTCGCTCTTCAGGCCCAAAACCTTCCCCTAGTGATTCAAGAAGGGAAGCAGGTACCACCCACTACCTATGTTACCATTGAAAACATTCAAAACGACAAGCAGTATGTGTGGATGTCGCCTGTGGTTATCAGATCTGTGAGTCCTATCTATGATGTGAGACTCACTACAAAGATTCCCACAGCTCTACTCTACGAGGTGAGATAACTTCTTCATAGCGTTAGTTAGTATTATTATTATTTAAGAAGACATATGTACAATACAAAGTCTGGCTGGGAAAGTTAAACAGGGAGAAGACTAGTGTCTCGCTAGAACTCTAATTAGAGAACAGACTAGCCAACCCTTACAAGCCAGGCTAGCTTGCAGTTTCCTAAGGGTTTAATGGCTTACAAAGAAAAGTCCAAGTCCTGATGATGGTTGATCGCACATAGAAATATGTGGTTCAGGACGAGCCAACTTTGAAATAAACTTGACTGGAGACTATCACTCAGCCCTCCAGCTGTAACCAAGCTGGCTACAACAAAAACAACAACAACATGTACAATACAAATAATTATTATAACAATGAAAAAAAAAAAAAAAAATGGAAACAATATATACAATAAAAAGGAAAAAGAAAAAAAAATATATATAAACATATGACCTAACTAAAGGGCTAAAGGGTTATTGTCTATGGCAATCTCTATGTACTGTATGTACAGAACTGATAAAAATTATCTGCACACTAGTAAATCTTAATAAATAAATAAAATAATTAGTTATTTTAATTGTCTTAATCCCATAAAAACAAAAGAGTGAAGAAAATGTAGCCACGTTGCATGGATTAAAAAGAATAGATATTAATGTCTTTAGAATATAAACAAAAAATATCCTGAGGCTATGATTCGTCCAGAAATTTGAAAAACTGGGTAGGTCAAATTTTCGATGAATACAATACTTTCCTTATTATAGGAGAAGGAAAGTAATAGCAAATGTAAGCACCAGAACCTTCCTACACTCTTGGTTTGTAGAGTAGATGAAAATCCTGAATCTCATTCAACTAAAAGATGTACAAGTTAGAAAATGAAAACCGTTCATCAAATATCATTATTCAATAGTAAATAAACATCCAACAAACAGCAAGCAAACTGAGCGAACGATGGAATAAATCATATTCCCAAACACTAGGATGGTTGAGGGTTAAAGTCCAGATGTCAATAATTAGGGCAGTGTCAATAAGAATGAGGGGATGAGGAAGAAAGTGCGGGGTGTTGAATGTGAAGATGGGGCGGGAATGTTAATATTTGAAAGTTGTTAAACATTGAAAAAAAAATAAATAAAAATAAATCTTTTCTCTCATAGTAAATAATTGAAATGGTAGTTTACTTAGTCCGTCTCCTCGGTGAATTTTATATGGAACAAAATGGCATCCCATATCAAATTCCCCCCGTTCACAAACATGAGCCGGTACTTGGGTTTCACGTAAATAAAGTTCACGTACTGTATGGGCGGTAATTTGGAATGGTAATCTACTTAGTCGTCTCCTCGGCGAATTTTATATGGGACAAGATGGCATCCCATATCAAATTCCCCCCGTTCACAAACATGAGCCGGTACTTGGGTTTCACGTACATAAAGTTCACGTACTGTATGGGCGGCCAGAACAGACAGTCCGACACCATCGCACGGGGAAGCTTTTCACGCACCTCGTCGGAAATTTCCTTCCACGTCTTCGCTTCCAGAATTCCCATCCCGTAAAAGAAAATCAGGAGACACATGGGTGAATTGACGACCTGGTCGAAAACGATTTTGATCGCGACGGTTTGGAGCGACCTCGTTGGCAGATACTTGTCGAGATATATGTAGAAGTAATGCTGGGGTGGTCCCGTGCAGACTCCCATGAGCCCCATGTGATAGTTGCGTTTCAGGTCGAAAGTTTCGATGTCGGGGCTCCTATGCATGTCGATGGACTGTTGCAATGCGTTGCCGAGGGACATTAGGAGCCCCCCGCTTATTGAGTTGGTGTAGATGAGAAATCGCTCGGAGAAGATGGTGCGGACGAACCTTTTCATTTTGCAGGGTAGCTTCTTTTTTCAATGAGGCACTTTAACTACTGATAAGTAGGTTGTGGCCACTGTAGGGTAGCTTCTTTTCAATGAGGCACTTTAACTACTACCGATAAGTAGGTTGTGGCCACTGTAGGGTAGCTTTAGCCACTACCGATAAGTAGGTCGCACGTACCTTTGGATGGATTATTTTCGTAAATATTACTATCACTGATAACGAAGTTCATGAGAGAGTTACAAGTTAGCTGCTACACAATTATTGGCCATTCATTGAGGGCGAAACTAATAGACATGTTTGTTATACCTCGGTGGACTTGAGTCTAGATTTCCGATTTGTTTTAACTACGGAAATGGAAGTTTTGACTCGAACTTTTGATATAGTAATAATAACAATTCTTAATCGGCAAGAATAATATTGACAAAAGGCGTGTTTTTTGCCTGAAACAATCTCAATTGAGGGCGAAACTAATAGGCATGTTTGTTATATCTCAGTGGACTTTAGTCTAGATTTCCGTTTTGTTTTAACAACGGAAATGGAAGTTTTGACTCGAACTTTTGATAATATAGTAATAATAACTCTTAATCGGCAAGAATAATATTGACAAAAGGCGTGTTTTTTGCGTGAAACAATCTCTGTCATCTCGATTTTTGTTCTCGATTTTGTCCATTAATTTCGCCCTGAAATTTACCTCGACACTCCGCCTCGTGTTGCAGGAGTCCTCCCATCTGATCCTGGTCGTGTGGTACAAACCGAGGCCCGGCGACTTCTCGGGTCGAGACTCGAGCGCAGACCTCGTGCTCGGCTACGTTCGCATCAGCCTCGGACCTCTGCTGACGGGCCTGCCCTCGATACGAGGCTGGCACAACATTGTGAACTTCTCCAGCCGGATTTGCGGCCAGCTCAAAGTGAGCGTAGAACCGCTGGAGAGGATCGAGATCGAGGAGAGCATTGTGCTCAAAGTAGTGCCCGAAGTTCCCGCCAGGGGTGCTCTGTCCGCCAGCTGTTCTCTCTGTGACTTGAAGTAAGCTTTTTTTTATTCAAATTCAAACCAACTTTCTGCGAGGTTAGGACTTGAATGGGTGACCATTTAAAGTTGAACCCTTTGGGATGCTTCCCAGTCCACACAGTTAACACCGTAACCACATAGACTAACAGGCTTTATGTTTGTCAAACAATTTACACACCTATCTTACCTTGAACAATTTACTATGGTCAATCTAATCAATCTAATTTTATCTCTACCCGGTATTAAATCATAATCCTAGTTTTATCGTTTCTCCTACAGGACGAGTGTCGACAAGATAGACGAGAAGATTTCCAAGATGAATGACGTCATCATGGAGTGTGTACACGCCAAGTATCAAACCCGGACCCCTGATTTGGGAGACGCGCGAGAAACAGCCATGACTAGAAATGAGGGAAAAATAGACAGTTCGATGCTTGCTAATGAAACACGTTCATTTGTTTGTGATCATGCAAATCATGGACCAGATTCAGTTTTAGCTTCCAGTTTGAATGGGAGATTGAATGCCAAATTTGCAACCCATGCGACTGGAAAATCAAATCCCATGTTTGTTCCTTGTAATAAACCAGGATATAATTCTAATTTTGTTACCAATATAGCTTCAAGACCAAAGTCAAAGCTAGTTTCACACAGTGATTTTCGCACAGATGAAGACGGTCAAAGAATAGAGTCTGTTGATGAATTTAGTAGTAGAACGAAATCGAATGCTGCATTGACATCTAACAATGCTTCAACGGTTAGAGACTATGTTAGTAAAAAAGGAACTTGCCAAGCTGAAGGTGCATATCAAAATAGAGAGATACAAAATAGTCTTCATAGTAAAGATACTCAAACTGAAAGCCGTGTTCACAAGCACTACACACATGCAGAACACACAACGTGTCGAGATCAATGTAGGCATAAGCCAATAGACCATGTCACATCGTGTCAAGTTGAGAGAGATAGAAGAGGTAAAGATGAAAATGAAATTATTGATAAAATAGAAGACAAGAGCTATTTTAGTAGCGATCAAATTCGAAAAGACAATAATCGCCCTTTTAGTAGCGACCAAAGTCGACCAAAAAGTCAGAATGAAAATCAATTGAGTAAACGAGACAATGGGCGCAGTCGAGAGTTTGAAAAGCCCGGGGGCATGTCCAAAGATTTTGCAGAGCTCCGGACTTGTTTGGAAAATTTGAATATGCCCAAGAACAGTGACGAAGATGCCAAGACTTGTAAGTAAAATTTTACTTGGTAATAATAATAATAATATCGCCTTAATTATACTGCCCAAATAGGACAATTAAAGTCCCATTATTCCAGCAGTAAGCTCAAGACACATTATTATGTGGTAAAAATCCCAAATGGAAGGATAACTTGTAAGGTGAATTTCATAGATTTTTATTTTTTGGTACTCAAATTATTCAATATTCTTTACATCTACTTAATGGTAATAGACTCACCTTTCATTTCAAAACCAGTTCCTTCACTGTCTTCACTATTCTACACTAATTTACAGGGAAAAAAGTAAAAGGACTCTTATCCGTATTTCTTTGTTATTTCAGACACAGTTCCTTCTCTCTCTTCTTCCTCTTCCTCTTCTTGGAGTTCTCTTCTGAAATCCAACGAGATGAGAGAAACACAACCGAAACTCAAGAGCCAGCCCTCGCCCGCTGACAGAAGACGATACCATTGTCTGGATGAGGTGAGAATAAACTAACCACTCGCCTAGGCATTAGATAGTTTGAGCAGATTTGCAATATATTTTAATTATTACTAGTGGTTCTGTGAACTGTAAACCTCACACAGATTCAACTATCGCATTATAAATGTTCAATCAAGCATGAGGACATCGAGACCTTTCATTCAATACCCCACTCGATAGGTTTTAAAAAATATTTAGCTTTCCTTGGAGTTTACCCAGTATGAGAATACACATCAACCAGGCCCTAAATGTCCAATAAATCAAGTATGAAATTAATAGAGAAAAATAGAAATTTAGAATTATAGATTCAAGTCAGTTCTCATTTCCCCTACTTTCTCCCTTTTAAAACCATAGCAAAGATCAAGGCTCACAAAATGTCCAAATTAATTTATTGTTCTCTTTTCTTTCAGATTCAAAATTTCGATCTCGAACGAATCAACAAAATATTTCGAAGCCAAAAAAACAATGACATGTCTTGATGATTTTTAATTATTTGACACTGCTGTAGCTACGTTCAGTGCTATCTTAGAAAAAGTTTTTTTTTGTTGTGGGATTTAATTCTCGCGCCTGTTCTCCATCAGGTAAATAGTAAATTGATCTCAGCGGTTTTGCTTTCCTGTAAAATTTAGGAAATATGACTGCTTGCTTTCTATTGGATCTCAGATCTATAAGTAGATATTAAATAATATCTACTTGTTACTTTTGCCATGCGACCCCAAAAATTCTCACTTAAAAAAAAAAATACTTTTACTGTCCAAGCTGCATTTACTTCACATTCGTGATTCCTGATTTTTGTACCTGATTACTGCCCTGTTGATGTGTCCTTTTTTTTTCATACAAAAAATAAATAATATTAAATCTTGAAAAAATCTTTGTTAATTTCATTTTTCTGCAAACTAATTTCAACCACCGACATCCAGGTTACAAGTCCGCCGCCTTATCAATCAAGCTACTGAGGTCGGTTATAAGACTTATAAGTATTTGTAAATATAATCATCAAATCATCATAGGGTGGCGTCATCGTGAACGATGGTAGCCCGACAGTGGAGGAATGGCTCAGCACTTCTACCACTATCTTTACAAGGAGGCTAATAATTAACAAGGGTGCAATAATATCATCCGCTGATACCAAGCCAATGCTGGTCTACTCCCTGTTTATAGTCCCCCAGCCAGACTCTTAATATAAACCATAATTAAAATTAATCTAAACTTCAGTAACCTCGACTCTAGTTTTTCACTTGAACAGCCATGAAATTAACAAAGGAAAACCCGGCCCTTAGGATTTTAACAAGAAAAGCCCACGCAAGAATCATCACACCGTTTGTAATGGTAATGTATCTCGAAAGCTGAGAATTTCTGATCAATTGACAAAGGTCCCGTTTTAACTTTGGACTGCAACGGTACCAATAACTTTGACACAGAGCTTCTCGTATGATATTATTGCACTCATTCAAGCTCTCCGACTTGGCCATGACGATGGTGAATATATAAAAGAATGGTACGAAGAGTGCGGCGAATTTAATGCCATCGTAGAGTGGCAAATATTTGAAGAACGCCAGATGATAGAAGAGAATGACCCAATTCACTAGAGCCACAACGAAGAAGGAGTTCTTCACGAAGAGTGACAGTCTTGTCGCCTGAAAGAGAAGAGAAAGTTTTAATTAGGAAATTCGTTTTGCAGGTCACTCAAGATCTCGCAGGTCAATCAAGATCCTGCCGACTTTGCAAGTTACGAGGTACGTCCGGAAAGTAAGGGGACACTTGTCGTAGGGGTTGATAGGAATGTCTTTTTCTCAAGGTTGGCATACCCGCTTGTAGGGGAACTCCTAACGGTTACAATGAGCCCTTGCCCATCTCAGTTCATTGGAAAATGTTGTCGCAGGAGCCCGTCGCGTCAACCTCTACAGGTGCCGTTTGCTCCACCTACCGCAGGTGTGAGATTCGGGCAGTTTATCACTTTGCGTAGGAATTCAGCTGCTGAAATCCATCCTCAGCTACTGAAAACCTATGGACCTGAGGTGATTTCACGTTCCAAGGTTTTCAAGTGGGTTAAGAAGTTTAAAGAAGGTCGCACAAACACACACGATGAAGAAAGAAGAGGCCGTCTGTCGTTTCAGAAGAACTTGTGCAGCAAGTCAATGAAAAAGTCGCAGCGATCGTCGTGTGACCCTCAAAACCGTCTTCCTCTGACCTGGCGCCCTCGGATTTTCATCTGTTCACGAAACTGAAGGAGATCTTGGCTGGATAAAGGTTTTTCAGCCACGAGGAGGTCATGGAGACTGTGGAAAAGTGGCTGTTGGAGGTGGAGCGGAGCGTGTATAACGAAGGCATAAAAAAGTTCGGACCCAAGATGCAGAAGTGAGTGGAGCTTGTCGGTGATTATGTGGAGAGATAAAGTACTATATTTGGAACTTACCCTGTAAATTTTATGAAAATATATGCATTTTTCGAGTTTTAACATCAATTGTCCCCTTACTTTCCGGACGTCCCTCGTATTTTGTTTGTTTTTTTTTTTTACTTTGAAAATGTTCATTCCTCCCGTTATAGTTAGATTATGTATATGGTATATGAATATTTAACAGAGTAGGTAGGTATCTGATCTGATGTACACCAATATTTCTGAACAATAACATATCCACAGTTATTAAGTGTGGATAAGTATTACATAGAAGTATGTACTCAAATGCAACTACCTACCAAATTATTTCTTCTTCAAATAATTATTTCTTCTCCTGATATCTGTCCCGGTACTTACTTGAAACATAAAATCATTCAATTCCTGATATCGCTTCACAATTAATCTGAAATAGAATTCTTGATATTTCTGCTCTGTTGTCTGGTCCAGTTTGATTTCATGTGGAACTCCAGCTGTCCCCGTTTTCCACTTGACGGTGCTTCTACTTGAAATGATGTTTTTTCCAGAAAAACTTGCTCGTCTGGAATTATAATGGCCTTCAATATGAGATCTAGGTTTTCATTGATATTCCAATCAGCAGTATGCCGATGTGCATGTTTGTTATTTAAACACAATTTTAATAGTTAGCACAGCATTCGAAAATTCAAGACAAGTTCCCTCAAGTTCCTAAAATTCATCAAAATTTAATTTGTTTGCGTAGTCTAGAAAGTGATCCAATGAAAGAAAATTGTCAGTGTATTTCAATTTTAACTGTAAAAAAATGGTCTGAGTTTCCTCACCTGTTATTCAGCACTTGCTGTTCAGTGATGTATTCCCCGGTCGCAACATCCGTGTAGAAGATTCTCCTGCCCTCCATATCCTCATGTCTCGCCCCAATCAATCTGACAAAGCTCCCTAGCATCCTGTACTGTGCTTCAAGTGGTGTCATAATGATTACATCCAGAGATTGGAATGCACCCAGTGTATTTGCAACTACAAACAGCCCTAACGTTACAAACACATACATGACAATGAAATATTTTAACTCTGTCAAATCTACAGAGCTTGGTGTCCAAAGGTATATCGGCAAGATTCTGTGAGGATATTTTCTCAAGTACACCGTTGTATTAACTTCTACACTTTTTTCTGATGAAGAAACAAGGAGAGGTACAGAAAACCAAATCAAAAGGCACAAGTTAGATAAGCCGAATATCGTTTTCAACTCCCTCTGCTCCTGTGCAACGTATTTCCTGTAAATTTTTACATTGGAAACTTTGAATATTTTTTCTTGTTGATCAAAAATATTGATAATTTCTTTAAACTGACTCTTGTGCTTACAGCACTAGCCAAATACATGACAACGACAAGAACTTCCTGCAGTCTCGATAAGAACTGGAAACAATCATGTGTGGAGACCAATGACAAATATAAAGTCATCGATGTAAAGATGACCACACAATATACAATCATGAGAATCTCGTGAATATATTTGTGCACTCTCTCCATCCACACGTGACTATAAAAGTTTGGTAAACACAGCCACCCTGACACATGAAAGGGAAGCAGCATCACGTAGCGTCTTGCTTTCCTGTATTCCATGTCAACTTGATCTAGTTTTAGAGGTAAACCAAAGTTTGCTCATTTAAATGTCAGGTCTCCTATAAGAGTCGTATGTGGCGCTATGAAGAATTGGGTCTTCAAAAAGTATTTTGGATCGGATTTCCTCAGAAGCTTCATTGTAAAGTCTTTTAGTTAACGAAAACTTTAAACTGAGGTCTTCGAAAAAGGTCGACTTCGGCACAATCTGTTTCTTGAATCAGGTTTTGGAATTTAGCCTCCTAAAATATATTCTTGAACACATACGAAAATGAGTTAGTTGGAAAATAAGTTGGTTGTTTGATGGGTCTTTGCGAGTAGCAATAACTTGAAGGGTAGTTTTGTTACCTCTAGATACATTTGTGCCCCAGGGCAATAATATTAAGGTAGAATAGAATATACCTTGTTTATACTGCCGAGGTAAGACTGAAAAGTCCCTTTACTCCAGCAGTCAAACAGGTCTTATATATCCCCCCAAAAACACCACTTCGTGGTTAAAAAAAGAAGAACGCCCCACTCAATAGAATGATTATAATTAGCTAAAAATAAATGATATCAAATTGAGAACACCTTTACCCCCTCTCTTTCTATTTCTCTGCACTCCTCTCTGAATTTATTCCTCTTATGTTTATCTTTCTTTATCCTTTCTAGGGGTCATCCTAAACTTGATTTCTCTTTAAATTTACTTGTTGAACGACAATAAAAAATGGGGGTCGGAGTATGATTTTTCTGAACTTATTTGATTTGAATCGAGAAAATTACACCGCGACCGCCATTTTTATTGCCGTTCAACAAGTAAATTTAAAGAGAAATCAAGTTTGGGATGACCCCTAGAAAGGATAAAGAAAGATAAACATAAGAGGAATAAATTCAGAGAGGAGTGCAGAGAAATAAAAAGAGAGGGGGTAAAGGTGTTCTCAATTTGATATCATTTATTTTTAGCTAATTATAATCATTCTATTGAGTGGGACGTTCTTCTTTTTTTAACCACGAAGTGGTGTTTTTGGGGGGGATATCAGTTCTTTTTGTACGAAAATATAGGTTCATACACTACTGAAACTTTAGAAATAACAAAAGTCAATAAGCTGGGAAAATGTGAATGTACCAAGTTGTCTTATATTCCAATTTTATTAAAGATATAGTTTTAGCATAAGGTATTTAATTTTTCTAGGGTCAATATATATTTGGATCCCCGATTCGGCCCCCTGAGTCCCCAAAGTGAGTAAATAATATATAAATTTGCAATTAGTCTATCAAGACCTTTTGATTCTATAGTCCTCATGATTAGGTTTATCTTAGGAGGGACACTAAAATACCTGGATTTACAAATGTCCAAGACATTAATTTGTTATCACCTTATCAAGGTGAGCTAATGAGTTCTCTTCCGTTGACCTATTCTTACCCGAATTCTCTCCGGCTTGTTGCAGGGGTCACCACGAGTATCTCTCCCGGAAATAAGATCATGCTTTTTACATTAGGTATTTAAGAAAATGAAAAGTATAAAATTATCATTTTTATATAAGAATCGGTTTTTTATAAGGAAATCTTTAAAATCTCTAACTAATGAAAGACATAATGCCTTAAGTGTATAGTAGAGTTAGGTAAGATACATAGAAGGCCATGCCTCAGGAATATAGTAGGGTTAGGGATAATACATAGAAGGCAATGCCTCGGGTTTATAGTAGGGTTAGGTAAATACATAGAAGGCCATGCCTTAGGTCTATATCAATGATGCCTATTAGGTGTTTTTATTATAAAATTTATGCAAGGCCTAAACTATGTAGGTATAAACTCAGGTATAAATGCAAGCGACAGGAGACAATTCGGTGTTGATAAAACCATGAGCGGGAGAGAGCTCGCGGTATCTACCGGACCAAAATTTGGGTCGGGAGAGAACTCGTTGGTGACGTCCCTTATCAATACCTCACGAGGTATGAGTGTACCCCGGGCATAATGGACGGATAAAAAAAAACTGGCCTCATGGGGATCGAACCCAAGTCATCGTGCGTGCAAGCCTAGTATGCTACCCACTTGGCCAAGGTCACTACTTTGTCACAACTTTTAGTGACTAGCATCGACATTATGAGAGCTAATTCATCATATTTTATCTCCATCCAACCATGATTATCCAAAATCAATCTCGTAATGCCGCCACAGGTCATTGTCCGATTCTACAACTACTACAATTTTCATCGTGAGGGTAGTCATCAACATGATATATAAAGAGCGGAAAAACAAAACAACGTTAAGCTCAAATTGAAAAAAATAAAGCTAAAACTTTTGTCCCCGCCAGGATTCGAACCCGTGCTAACTGGGTGGCAGGTCGGGCATGCTACCGATAGACAAAGTTGTCTTCTTAAGAAGTGGACAGAAAATGAACTAACTAAAAATATGGAAATACTATTTTTAGATAAAAAAAAAAATACTTCCAGCAAAAATATGGAATTTCCCAATGGACAATTCATGGACTTTGGTTTGGTGTTCGTGGTACTGCATCTCCCTACCTCGTCAACTTTTTCAAGTCCCACAGACTCAAGAAGAATGATTTGAAAAAAATATGTTTAACAGTCTTGAAAGACACCCTCCACATCATCCAAAGACACTTATATTCATAATTCAAATTTAATTGTCCAAAGTTAATAGACTTTTTCTCAGTTAAAAAAGAAAGAAAAAAGTTTAAAGTAATATTTGGTATAAGTAATATTTGTCTTTGGGCAACTCATTTTATGTGAGCAGTTCGAAATAATAAAGTTTATTTTGTTTTTAAAAAAAATTGGAAACTTAAACATTAAAATTTTGCAGAGAGAGAGCGAGGTCATCTCGAAAAATACATACTGGCCAAAATCCGACCACTAAGCTAAGGATTCGAAGGTACCTACCCGCCAAAGAAAATGAAAAGGCCACCAGGTGCCACCCAGTGGACCGGTTGAAGGAATAAAATCAATAAATTTGGTATCTGCTCATCAAGATCTTTCATCAGATACCACTTAAGATTAGTACTATCCTTCAATTCCCGATTTGGGCTCCCAAAAACCGAGGCTGCCCAAATGGGCCGCCCGCTTATAATCCGTATGAAAAAAAAAAAAAAACAGAAAAAAAACAACAAAATTATGAATCTTTTCATGTCTTTCACGATTGTTGGGGGGTCTCGAAAATAGGGTTCCCGTTGGCCTAGGAAGTCAAACAAAAAGTCAAATCAATTTACTTTTCAGCGTAGAGTCCATTTCCGCAATAAAAATTGCAATTTTTGAAATTCATGTTGCACTTTTCGCTGGCTGAAAGTACATGAAATGCATGGGAACTATGTTTCCGTAACCTTACACTCTGCCGGGCTGTCTCTTTCTTTGTATAGGCGTTCTTCACACCTCGGCCGAGGTGTTTGATTTTATGGGATTTTTTAGGTAATAATATGTAGCGCGAGTCTGACCCTGCCTTTCTATTAATAATTCCTCTATTATTTTGGAGCCATGCTTTTCAAGTGAAGTGTTTATTGTACCTTTTAAAATCTAATTACGTAAATTGTTGAGGTAATGATATCTGTTTAGAGCAGTGGTCCGCAGACTTTTCTCCATCGCGGCACCCTTTCTCGGACATCTTAGCCCAGCGGTCCCCCGGAGGAGAAAGAAAGAGGGACCTTGCAGGCCTGTATTCAGAGCATTCAGATGATGAAAAACGTCAGCTGAGTAGGCCAATTTAGTTATCGCGGCACCCCTGAAGGTGACTCACGGCACCCCGGTTGCGGACCACTGGTTTAGAGTACCTAATACAGATGCTCTACACGTCATGATACTTTGGTTAATTTCTTAAGGCATTTTGTTCACACACATGTAGAAAACAGACAGTATTGCAATTGGTCACTTTTTCAGAATTTAGCTCATAACATTTCTGGACGAATTCAGCTCTTCTGATTCCAAATGTTTCATTAATTTGATGTGTTTTTTAGTATCGGTTATTTCTCATCTTATATCTCAAAAAGGAAAAAAAACTCTTATGTATCTTGTAAACGTTATCAAAATACTTGTACAGTACAATTATCTTTATTATTATTATTATGAAACTCTTTATTGGATGAACATAAATATACAAACAAATAATGGTAAAAATTAAAATACAAAATTGACATTATAAATTTAATATCCCTTTTACACCCATTTATCATATATTTTTCTAAAATAACTGAGATTTTTTTTTGGTTTTCCGTATAGCTCATGAGCCACTATTGGATATTCTCTGGAACTAGTTTAAGCACGTGTCGCTTATCGTTTACTATTCTTCTTTTTCTTTTAAAATAAGAGAAAGACGTGTGATGTTCACACAAGTTTATTTCACTTAAATATGACTGAAAATAGTACAGGGTGTACTTTGTAATTAAAAGGGAATTCAAAGATACTTACTTGCAACATAAAATCATTCAATTCCTGATATCTCTTCGAAATGTTTTTGGGGGGATAAAAACCTACACAACAAAACCTTCTCCAATTCATTCCTTGAAAACTTTAAAATGAGAGTTCCCCTTCGGTCCTGCCGTCGAACTAATGACCTTTTTATAATACCTTCTTCCAAGTTAAATCCCTGGCACTTTCCCTTAACCTTAGTTAAAAAACTCCCCCCAGAAATCGACCTATTCCATCCAAGCATATCTAAATTCCTTGAAGACCTTACAAAATATCCGATACCCTGCTAAAATAAAACATTTTTCTTTCCACCCATGTATAGTATCTTGTATGAAACTCTTAATAAATTTATGTATTCATACCCCCCCCCCCCCCCCCCCCCCTCCCTTTTTAAACTCCCCTTTTAGGTGCATCTAGTAATAGAGGTAAAAACCTTGTTAAATGTACCTATATATTCAAATAAATAAATTATTCAATTCAAAATTAAATTTTTTGTCGAGGGGTAAGAGTCTCTCCAAGAATATTAAAAAGGAAAATACAATATCTCGAGTTCTACAAGGTTGAATTAAAAGTGTTATAGAACATCTATATGTACACGGTAAAAATAATGAAGTCGTAGATATTAGATACCCTGACCTGAGCCTTACGTATTATATTCAAAGATACTTACTTGCAACATAAAGTCATTCAATTCCTGATATCTCTTCGCAATTAATTTGAAAAAGAATTCTTGATAATTCTGCTCTGTCGTCTGGTCCAGTTTAATTTCATGTGGACCACTAACTGTCCTCCTTTTCCACATGATGGCGTTTCTCCTTGAAATTAAATTTATTTCCAAAACTTTTTCTCGTCTGGAAGTACAAAATCCACGTTTTTATTTATATTCCATTATGTCGAAGTGTAAGTGTGTGGTCATAAAGTTGTTCACAAAAACTCATATCTAAAATTAAATGTCGCAAGACTTGGCATCATTTCTTGGAATAATGTATTGTTGGAACTTCAACCATTTGGCAAATTTAACCTTTATTTATTTTATTTTATTAGTGTTTATAGACCTTATGGTCCACAAGTGGACATAGTCAATCGTCAATACAATACATAAATTTAGGTACACAATATAAAAAAAAAAAAATAAAAAAAAACTTTGACAGAGTAGAGGGTAATTAGATATAAGA
The DNA here is from genome assembly GCA_024516035.1 of Bactericera cockerelli. Classification (NCBI taxonomy): domain Eukaryota; kingdom Metazoa; phylum Arthropoda; class Insecta; order Hemiptera; family Triozidae; genus Bactericera; species Bactericera cockerelli. Next base: position 10,564,686 of record CM044963.1, on the reverse strand, counting down.
TAATTAAAATTAAAAGATTTTATAGAAAGTGGAACGGGCTGCAATGAACTTCAATTCTAGTTGTTGACATGTTAACAAGAAAAAAAAAAGAAAAAAAAAAAAAAAAAACATAGAAGAATACTAATAAATAGATAGTGAGTGTGTATCTGTAGTTAATTGTTAGAGTTTGTTTAGGGTATACCAGGTGAGTATTTTGTTTTATTTTTATTCATTTTTTGTTATAGTGTTGTATTTTCTTTCCATATTTTTTCAGTGTCATCAAAATTGTAAGGTGCTATTGTTTTTAGGAAAGTGGATAGATATTTTTTTAATGTTTGGTGTTCCATGTTTTTGTATTTTTCTGGCATTTTGTTATATAAGTATATTCCATACTGTTGTGCAGTTTGCTGTCCATATTTTGTTTTGTTGTATGGTGTTTGTATGTTATTTCCTGTTCTTGTTGCATATGAGTGTTTGTCTTTGTTCTTTGGTAATTTGTCTATCTGTTTGTGTATATTCATGATTATTTCAATGTAATATATGGCATAATATGTTAGTATATTGTTTTTTATGAATGTCTCTTTACATGTTTGTCTGTAGTTCAGGTTGAATATTTTTCTCAGAATTCTTTTCTGTGTTATGAATATTCTGTTATGTTCTGTTGTTTTGCCCCACACTATAATTGCATATCTCAGGTGGCTCTCTCCAAATGCATGATAAAATTGTATTAGAGATTTTCTGGGGAAAGTTCTTTTTAAGTAGTTTATCATGTAGCATAGTTGGTTTAGTTTTTTACATATATTGTTTACATGTTCGTGCCATCTTAATGTGTAGTCTATTTCTATTCCTAGGTATCGTACTGTTTCTTTCTTTTCTATTTGTTCATTGTTGACTATTATTTCTAGGTTTGGAGTTTCTTTCTTGTTTATAGAGTATGTTAGGTAGTTGGTTTTAGTCATATTTGGTATCATTTTGTTTATTGTACACCATTGCAAATATTCTATTATTGTTTTTTGAGTTTTTTCCTTTAGTTCTTTTTGTGTTTTTGCTGTGATTGTTATGCATGTGTCATCAGCATACATGATTGTAAATCCTTCAGTTACTGTTTTAGGGAAGTCAGTTGTATATATGTTGTATAGTGTGGGTCCTAGATTTGATCCCTGGCTTACTCCAGTTGTATTTAACTGTTCTTTTGATGTTTTTCCACCTATTTTAACTTTGACTTTTCTATTTTCAAGAAATGTTTTTAGCCATTCATATGAGTTATCAGTTATTCCCATGTTTTTTAGTTTATCTAGTAGTTTTTTGTTGTCTATTATGTCAAATGCTGCTGTTTGGTCGAAAAATACAGTCGCTACTAGGTGTTTTTGGTCTACTTTGTTTTTAACGTGTGTTATTAGTTCATGTGTTGCTGTGGTTGTTGAGTGATTTTTTCTGAATCCGTGTTGTTCTGTGCAAATGAGTTCATTATTTTCCATATATTCATTGAGTCTTTGTGTGTATAGTTTTTGTATTATTTTTCCTATGTTTGATGTTTTATAGAGAGGTCTATAGTTTTCTATCTGGTTTTTATTCCCTTTCTTATGCTTTGGAGTGATTTCAAACTGATTTAAGATTTTTGGGTAAATGCCTTCTTTGAATGATTGATTTGTAATAGTTTGTAGTATTTTTGTAAATATTAAGTCGTTTTCTTTTATTATATGGGTGGGAATATCCCAGGATTGTGTGCCAGTGTTAGGGGTCAATTCTTTAATGGTTTTCTTTACTTCTGTGTAGGTTGTTGGTTCAAGTTTCATTTTTGCTTTGTTTGGATTTATGTTGATATTATTTGTTATTCCTGTGTTATTATCATTGTGTAGGTTTTTCATTTTTTCTCTTACTGATTCTATGAAGTATGTGTTGAATTCTTCTGCTAGTACTGTATTTTCTGTTATTTCTTTATTGTTTACTTGAATTTCTATTTTTTCATCTGCTTTGTTTTTACCAATTATTTCATTAAAGCAGTTCCACATTTTTTTACTTTTACCTTTGCTTTCTTCTTTGTTAATTTTATCTTGAATATGTTTTTCCTTGCTTTTTTCTATTAATAGTTTGTAGACTTTCATTTTCTCATTGTATGACTTCCTTATTTCATCTGTTTTAAGTATTTTAGTTTTGTAGTGCATTTCTTTCAGTTGTTGTCCCATTTCTAGTATTTCAGGTGTGATCCATCCTTGTCTTTTATCTTTTTCTATTATTTTACGTTCTATTTCTGGATACGCTGTATTGTAATGTTTCATAAGGGTTATCATGAGTTCTTCTGTTTTTTCATTAGTTAGTTTGTTGCTGTTCAATGTGTGGTTCCAGTCTGTGTCGTTCATTAGTTGTTTCATCTTCAATTTATTTTCTTCATTGTTTTTTCTATATTTGATTGTCTTCCACTCTCTTTTTTTTGTTATTTGTGTACCCAGAACTATGTTTAAGTATTGTGCTAAATGATCTGATCCATGATTATTTAGGTTCCCTGTTTGAACTTCATTGTCATCCTGATTTGTTATGATGTAGTCTAGTCCTGCATCATTTCTGGTGGCTTCTTTAATCAGGTTGATCATTTTGTAGCTTTCTAGTAGGTCTGTCAATAGTGTTAGGTTATTGTTAGGTTTTAAGTGGTCAATATTAAAATCGCCACATATTATTGTTTTGATGGTATCTATTTTGTTTTTGTTGAAGAGATCATTAAGTGCTTCTATGAATATGTCAATGTTCCCATTAGGAGATCTGTAAATTGTAAGTATTTGTATGGTATAGTTTTTTGCATTTATTTTTACTCCTGACCATTCCATATGAACTTCTAGTGGTTTTGGTCCTTTTGTTATTTCTGTTATGTTTTTTGTTGGAATTTCCTCAGTTATGTATATGGCTGTTCCTCCATGTATTTTTATGTTTCTTGAATAGTATGCTTTCAGGTTATAGCCTTTTATTTTCATAAATTGAAGGGCATCTTGTTTTTGCCAATGTTCTGTTATGCATAATATGTCTGGTTTTTCTTGGGTTGTAAAATTTTCAAGTAGAGGTATTTTTCTGTTTATACATTGTATATTTTGATGTATGATTTTGATTTTTTCTTTTTTGTTGGTTTGTTTTCTTTTATTATCAATTACTTTATCATTGTGGTTATTGTTTCTTTTTGTTTCATAAATTATTTTATTGATTTCATCTGTTATATGTATTTTTCCTAATTGTTCCTTTTCTATTTGAGGATTGTATGTCTGGTGTTGTTGGTTATGTTTTATTTGTTGTTGTTCATAACTATGCAAGGCATACTCCATGCTGCATGCTTCTTCAATAGTTTCCCAAACTTTTTTGTAGAATTCCATCCCATATTGTTCTATTACCAGTGTATGTGTATTAGCCTCCCTATATCGATCATTGGCATCATCAGTATGTGGTTCATTTTCTAGATTTTGACTGTATTGTCTTATTTTGTATGTGTCTGTCTCACAATCAGTTAATAATGTATTGCTAGTGGTTATTGTTGTAGTTGTAGTAATAGGAAGGTTTTTTTCATTTTTCAAAAAACCCGAGCCTACTTTGTTTTGTTTACAGTGGTTTTCTAGAATTTTATAGCTATTTACTTTCTGTGGCTTGATCAGATTAATTTTATGATTATTAAGTTCTGATTCACCTGTCTTTGTTGAAAATTCAACAAGAGGTTTGTCATTGTCTAGTAAAAAAATGGCTTGTTAGTTTTAAATTGTGAGTTCCGCTTCTCATGATTGGTCGTATGTTTATCATATGTACTGGTTTTAAACCCGTAATCCCCATTTTTTTCATCCTTGTAGTTAAGATTGTAATGGTTACTGTTGTCTTTGACCATATTACTGTGGAATTGTTTTTTATATCCGTTTGTGTAATATCTAGTTGGTATGTGTTGGTTGTAGCTATTTATGGGTTTGTGTCTTTTTCCCATTATCTCATATTTACTTGGTCTGGTGCTCATTATTTCATTTGAATTAAGCTTTCCAAATAATTTCATAACAATTTTTCTACAAAGTATTTGTTTTCCCATGATGTTCATGTGAACTTTATCTTCATTGTAGTCATAAGAGTCTAAAAAGTGGGTGGGATCAATGAACAATGTGCTCTTGTTGTTTTTATTTTCAAGGCAATGTTTTATTTTTGAATTTAGTCTGATAATGTGTTTGTTAATGTATTTCTTATCATATCTGGGCGGTAAGAAAACCTCAAGTAGATTTGTGTTTATACATTTTTTTTTTTTTTTTTTTGCAATTCAGTATAGGAATCTTCCATATCTATCCATTCAGAGCAGAACAAGTCATTGGTACCTGCCATGATACAAACCAAGTCATTAGTCATATTTATAAACAAAGTAGTCTCAGTTTCCTCACCTGTTATTCAGCACTTGCTGTTCAGTGATGTATTCCCCGGTCACAACATCCGTGTAGAAGATTCTCCTACTCTCCATATCCTCGTGTCTCGCCCCAATCAATCTGACAAAGCTCCCTAGCATCCTGTACTGTGCTTCAAGTGGTACCACGCAGATTGTATCCAGAGCTTGGAACGCAGCCAAAGTATTTCCCATTACAATCAGCCCATACAACACAAAAATATACATAACTATGAAATAGTTCAGCTCGGTCAAATCTACAGAGCTTGGTGTCCACATTTATAGTGGCAAGGTTCTGTTTATAGTACCCCAGCCAGACTCTAAATATAAAACATAATTAAAATTAATCTAAACTTAAGTAACCTCGACTCTAGTTTTTCACTTGAACAGCCATGAAATTAACAAAGGAAAACCCCGCCCTTAGGATTTTAACAAGGAAAGCCCACGCAAGAATCATCACACCGTTGGTAATGGTTATGTATCTCGAAAGCTGAGAATTTCTGATCAGTTGACAGACGTCCCGTTTTAACTTTGGACTGCAACGGTACCAATAACTTTGACACAGAGCTTCTCGTATGATATTATTGCACTCATTCAAGCTTTCTGACTTGGCCATGACGATGGTGAATATATAAAAGAATGGTACGAAGAGTGCGGCGAATTTAATGCCATCGTAGAGTGGCAAATATTTGAAGAACGCCAGATGGTAGAAGAGAATGACCCAATTCACTAGAGCCACCACAAAGAAGGAGTTCTTCACGAAGAGTGACAATCTTGTGGCCTGAAAGAGAAGAGAAAATTTTAAGAAGGAAATTTGTTTCGCAGGTCACTCAAGATCAGGATTCGACTTTGCAAGTTATTCTGTTTTTTTTTTTTAAACTTTAAGAATGTTCATTCCTCCCGTTATAGTTAGATTATGTACATTGTATATAAATATTTAACTGACTAGGTAGGTATGTGATGTACCGTAAGAGGGGGCTAGATTGTATACCCAGGGGCTAGATTGCAGTTCACAAAGTCCAACATGTGGTGCAGTCTCACGAAATAAATACTGAACCAACGAAGATTCTTTTCACCGTGGCCTGTTTCTCATATCTTTATCTGTGATTTTCAACTATGAAATTTTAAATAAAACATTTTCACTGGCGTGAAAATTCTCATGGAGAGTTGACATTCATTTTCGACAAACATTTCAATGTGGTAAATTTCTATGGCTCCAAAGATTGTATAAGGACTAAAGGTAAGTAAAGCATACTATTAGAATCTTTGTTTTCTTGTGATTTGAAGCGTATAAGATTGATCTTTCTAGCTTTTAATCAGTTTTTTCAAGATTTAAGAAAAAGTTGTGGGGCTACTTTGCATATCATTTTGGGGTTACTTTGCATACCAAGGCTTGGTTTTATGTTGTTCCTTTTTCTTTTCTCAGATGGTACGGACCTACAAAAGGCAGCCTGGGAGCACGCAATACAGAGATTACACACCACAACAACTAGAAGAATGTTTGAGAAAAATAAGAAATGGTGAGATCAATCAAACAAATGCATCACAAATCTATCATATATCCCTGAGGACAATCGCATACAAACTAAAGAATAAACATCAGAACAAGAGTGGAAAACCAACTATCTTTAGTGATGAAGAAGAAGCAGTTTTTGCAAGATGTGCCCTCAAAATAAGTGAATATGGATTCCCAATAACCCAGTTGAACAGTTCAAGTGATTTCGAGTGATACTTAGTTGTCATTTTTTGAATTTTTTTACCTTTTTTCCAGTCAATTACAATTTTTGTTTAGTTTAGCAATAAACACTATAATTAAAAAGATTGCAATACTTTTTTGCTACTGATACTCTTTATTTGTTTGATAATTTCTTTGTATTTTTCTATTTTTGAACTTTGAGACAATAAAAAACAACATTTTGATAATTTTTGGACCAAAACATGTCTATTTTTTCTTAGCTATTTGATAAGACCATCAGGAAAGGGGTTACTTTACAGTCAGTTGAATTAATCATATATTTATCAATGGAAAAACTGTTGTATGCAAAGTAACCCCCACCTATAGGTTACTTTGCATACTTTTTGAGATTGAAATATGAGGTAGTAAATTAACATATTTTAACCAGACCTGGATGAGAATTTAACTAAAAGTTTCCTGACTTTCATATGTGACAATGTTCTACCAAATATCTTGTTTGTGGAAAAAAATATTTTTGTTTATGTATAAAAACAGGGGAAAAAAATGCAAAGTAACCCCGTCTTACGGTACACCAAAACTTCTGAACAATAACATATGCTCAGTTATTAAGTGAGAATAAGCATTACAAAGAAGTTTGTACTCAAATGCAACTACCTACCAAATTATTTCTTCTTCAAATAAGGCTTTTTCTCGGTCAACGCGCCATAGTCCGTCCTTACAGGGCTAGCAATTGTAGATTATGGGTATGGGTAGTTCGCCATGTTTCCCGTATGGGTAGTTCCCGTAGAAACGTTAAATAAATAAAATATGAATTTTTTGATTTATACATTCTAGAAGGGGCTTCGCAGTTTTCCAAAGATGATAGATAAATCTAAAGTTGATAGAACTTCTCGATTGCAATCAAAAATATTTTACAGTGATTTTGTCGGAAATACTTAATTTTTTCGGAGAATTTAAACTTGAAAGTTCCGTCACCTTTTAGCATCGATTTTTGGAAACGCTTTAGAAATACGATCAGATCAGATTTTTATATCATTTGAAATGTTGTAATCTTAATACAATACAATACTCTGTTTATCCTGCAAGATTGAGACTAAAGAGTCCCTTTACTCTCACTTTACTTAAGACAAAATTTAACTTGTAATAATCAGAATAAAAGACGGGAATTTAATAGCTTAGGGTTGGAAAATCAAAAAATGTCCGGCATTCGGAAATGAAATGGAGCATTTCCAACAAAAACAGTAAAATATTTTCGATTTCAATGGACGAGTTCTATCAGTCCTAGAATTTTGGTCACGTAATTTAGATGCACCCTGTATATTTTTGTCATGGTAGGTACTAACTTCGGACATGAAGTCATTCAATTCCTGATATCTCTCCCGGTACTTACTTGAAACATAAAATCATTCAATTCCTGATATCGCTTCACAATTAATCTGAAATAGCATTCTTGATATTTCTGCTCTGTTGTCTGGTCCAGTTTGATTTCATGTGGAACTCCAGCTGTCCCCGTTTTCCACTTGACGGTGCTTCTACTTGAAATGATGTTTTTTCCAGAAAAACTTGCTCGTCTGGAATTATAATGGCCTTCAATATGAGATCTAGGTTTTCATTGATATTCCAATCAGCAGAATGCCGATGTGCATGTTTGTTATTTAAACACAATTTTAATAGTTAGCACAGCATTCGAAAATATGAGACAAGTTCCCTCAAGTTCCAAAATTCATCAAAATTTAATTTGTTTGCGAAGTCTAGAAAGTGATCCAATGAAAGGAAATTGTCAATGTATTTCAATTTTAACTGTAAAAAAATGGTCTGAGTTTCCTCACCTGTTATTCAGCACTTGCTGTTCAGTGATGTATTCCCCGGTCGCAACATCCGTGTAGAAGATTCTTCTGCCCTCCATATCCTCATGTCTCGCCCCAATCAATCTGACAAAGCTCCCTAGCATCCTGTACTGTGCTTCAAGTGGTGTCATAATGATTACATCCAGAGATTGGAATGCACCCAGTGTATTTGCAACTACAAACAGCCCATACGTTACAAACACATACATGACAATGAAATATTTTAACTCTGTCAAATCTACAGAGCTTGGTGTCCAAAGGTATATCGGCAAGATTCTGTGAGGATATTTTCTCAAGTACACCGTTGTATTAACTTCTACACTTTTTTCTGATGAAGAGACAAGGAGAGGTACAGAAAACCAAATCAAAAGGCACAAGTTAGATAAGCCGAATATCGTTTTCAACTCCCGCTGCTCCTGTGCAACGTATTTCCTGTGAATTTTTACATTGGAAACTTTGAATATTTTTTCTTGTTGATCAAAAATATTGATAATTTCTTTTAAACTGACTCTTGTGCTTACAGCACTAGCCAAATACATGACAAAGAGAAGAACTTCCTGGAGTCTCGATAAGAACTGGAAACAATCATGTGTGGAGACCACTGACAAATATAAAGTCATCGATGTAAAGATGACCAGACAATGTGCAATCATGAAAATCTCGTGAATATATTTGTGCACTCTCTCCATCCACACGTGACTATAAAAGTTTGGTATACACAGCCACCCTGACACATGAAAGGGAAGCAGCATCACGTAGCGTCTTGCTTTCCTGTATTCAATGTCAACTTGATCTAGTGAGGCTAAGTTTCCCTGTGAACGTTTTGTAAATGTGTGAGCTTGCACAACAGAAGTTCTAGCTTCTATAGATTTTTCCCTGTCATTACTCCAGAAGTCTGTCACAGACATTGGCTAGGTCTGTAGAGTTAAGCTTCTTAATTTAGTTACCTATTACCAGGGGCGGGACAGTGAAAGCTTGATCAAGAATTTTGGAAGGAGAAATCATAGAAAGAAGAAAAGGACGACCAAAACTGAAATGGAAAGACCAGTTCAAGAAAGACATAGATAAAACCAATATTACGAAAGAAGAACCCAATACGTGATTCGGCTGTAAGTCTTCTAGGCTTAATGACATTGGTGTAAGCACGTATATCTATAATCGATAGTTCAAGAAATGTTGCCCCCTCTTGCTTTCGAACGTGTAGTTTTTAGATTGTTGGTAAACCAAAGTTTGCTCATTTAAATGTCAGGTCTCCTATAAGAGTCGTATATGGAGAATTGGGTCTTTAGAAAGTATTTTGGATCGGATTTCTTCAGAAACTTCAATGTAAAGTTTTTAGTTAACGAAAACTTTAAACTGGTCCTCAAAGAAGGTCGACTTCGGCACAATCTGTATCTTGAATCAGGTTTTGGAATTTAGCCTCCAAAAAAATATACTGCCGAGGTAAGACTGAAAAGTCCCTTTACTCCAGCAGGCAAACAGGTCTTATACAAATATTTTATAGGATTTTTAAGGCAATAATATGTAACGCGAGTCTGACCCTGCCTTTCTATTAATAATTCCTCTATGGAGCTTTTCAAGTGGAGTGTTTATTGTACCTTTGAAAATCTAATTACGTAAATGGTTGAGGTAATGATATCTGTTTAGAGCAGTGGTCCGCAACCTTTTCTCCATCGCGGCACCCTTTCTTTGACTTCTTAGCCCAGCGGCACCACAGGAGAGGAAAAAAGTCAGAGGGACCTTGCAGGCCTGTATTCAGAGCATTCTGATGATGAGAAACGTCAGCTATAAGTAGGCCAATTTAGTTCTCGCGGCACCCCGTTTGCGGACCACTGGATTAGAGTAATACAGATGCTTGATTTCCGTGTTCGTGTGCTCTACATGTCATAATAATACTTTTGTTAATTTCTTGAGATATTTTGTTCACACACATGTAGAAAAACAGACAGTTATTACAATTGGTCACTTTTTTTCAGAATTCAGCTCATAACATTTCTGGACGAATTCAGCTCTTCTGATTCCAAAAAAAGGGTTCTTTAATTAAATGTTTCATTATTGTGTGTGTTTTAGTATCGATTATTTTTCATCTTATATCTCAAAAAGGAAAAAAAAATACTCTGATGTATCTTGTAAACGTTATCAAAATACTTGTACAGTATAATTATCTTTAATATTATTATTATTTCCACTTTCTCTCCTTTGGAAGGTAATTATTACCTTTCAAAGGGTATTACACCAGGAGCGGATCATATGATCAAGTCTCCTGGTGTTGTAACTTCATGAGCGGATCCGAAGATCAAGTCTCCTGAAGTTGTTTGGTTCATAATGTCTGGAGGTTATTTTATGATGGACTTTGTGTAGTCCATCTTTTTCTCTCCCGTGGCTATCCCCCTTGGTGGTCCAATGGATTTTTCCATAGGAAAACACTTTTGGGGGTACGGATAGATCCGAACAGCCACTTGGTCACATTATGAACCATTAGGTATGTCAACAGAATTTTCATGAGGACATGCCTCACTACTTTTAGAGAAGGTGTCTCTATGCTTCTGTTGACATACCTCGCAGTCAGTGTTCATATGGTATTGTGAATTACCATACTACTTCCTGGGACGTTGCTGATACTTGCAACCATCCAGGGATCACTGACCACTTGCTCGGGTGCCTCGGGAACGCCAAATCCCGTATGACCATTTATTTCTAAATAGTCATCCCTGAGGTTTTATTATTATTATTATTATTATTATTATTATGAAACTCTTTCATTAGAAGAACATACATACAAACAAATAATGGTAAAAATTAAAATACAAAATTGACAATATAAATTTAATAGATCGTTTACGCCCATTTATCATATATTTTTCTAATATAACTGAGATTTTTTTTTTTTTGGTTTTCCGTATAGCTCATGAGCCGATATTGGATATTCTCTGGAACTAGTGTCGCTTATCGTTTACTATTCTTCTTTTTCTTTTAATGAGAAAGTCGTGTGATGTTCACACAATTTATTTTACTTAAATATGACTGAAAATAGTACAGGGTGTACACTGTAATTAAAATAAGTCATCGAAACTCTAGAGATGATTGATCTCGGCAGTTACAAGAAAAAATATTCTCTAAAGTGATTCTTACGAGGACGCTTCGTTTTCAATATGGCGACAGTTTTTCGATTTTTCCGAGATGCGCAAAAGTCACTAGGAATAACTTTTTTTTATAAAAAAAAAAAGTATAGAGTTACTGTAGACCGTTTTATAGTATAGAGGATAAATATTGACAAATATCATCAAACTGAAACCTTTATAAGTATTTTGCATTCCAATGTCATTTGTCAGCGTTTGTCAAAAATCCATGCTTATAGCGATTTCATGACGATCTTTCTTTAAAAAAAATTGGACCTCGAAAATATTTTCGATTGCATTTGAGTCATTCGATGATTTTTTTTATTATAATTCTCCAACAAGGATACTTTTTCAAGCAGCTTCATATTACGATTATTTTTTTACTCCAACAACCAACACGTATGAGGACACCCTGTGCAGGTCTGTCAAAAATTGAAATTCATGCGTAATTTCGTCTTCTCACGCCTCAACAGTAATATAGTATAGTAGTGCTTTATTTAGATTGTTGGCTCGAGGCAAGAAGTCCTATTACGTTAACAGTTTAATATAGCACCTCTTTATTTATTGTATATTTTTACATGATTTTACTGTACTTAAATGACAGTAATGACAATTGAAAATGAAAATTCAAAGGTTATACAATTAAAATGGTGTTTTTTTGTCGTCATGTTAATAGCTTTAGTAGTCTGTTTGTCGAGTGGCCAATCAGGATTCAGGACGCGCTGGACAGATTTATCCAGCTAGCGTATGGACTCGTGGATCGGATCTCAGCCAATGAGTGATTTTTCCCTCATTTATTTAAAGAGTCACCACAGATTAAAAGCGATTTTCGAGACGTTTCACAACGGTTCATGTAATGCTCTTCCTTTGGTAGCAAATGAGATCGAATCCTACTAATAGCTAATTGAAACAAAAAGTTGAGCAAAAAACTGACCAATTCATAGAAGAAAAAAAAACTATTGATAAATCTAGCACCATGGTAAAAAGCTAGAATATTTTTTCAAGAAATCTGTGTGCTCGATAAATCGATTAACCTCACAAAATGGTTCAAATTTCAATCGTATGATTGAAGTTTAACAACCATTTTCGATTTTTACTTCCTTCACAACTCATTGAAAGAAAGTAATCGTACGAGGGACGTCCGGAAAGAAAGGGGACAATTGATGTTAAAAATCGAAAAATGCACATAATTTTATAAAATTTACAGGGTAAATTCCAAATTTAGAATTTTATTTCTCCACATAATCACCGACAAGCTCCACACACTTCTGCATCCTGGGTCCGAGCTTTTTTATGCCTTAGTCATACACGCTCCGCTCCACCTCCAACAGCTACTTCTCCACAGTCTCCTTGACCTCCTTGTCACTGAAAAACCTTTTTCCAGCCAAGAAATCCTTCAGTTTCGTGAACAGATGAAAATCCGAGGGCGCCAGGTCAGGGGACTACGGTGTCGAGGGTTACACGACGATCGCTGCGAATTTTTTCATTGACTTGCTGCACAATTTCTTATGAAACGACAGGCGGACTCTTCTTTCTTCATCGTGTGTGTTTGTGCGACCTTCTTTAAACTCTTTAACCCACTTGAAAACCTTGGAACTTGAAATCACCTCAGGTCCATAGGTTTTCAGTAGCTGACGATGGATTTCAGCTGCTGAATTCCGACACAAAGTGAGAAACTGCCCGAATCTCGCACCTGAGGTAGGTGGAGCAAACGACACCTGCAGAGGTTGACGCGACGGGCTTCTGCGACGACATTTTCTAATGAACTGAGATGAGCAAGGGCTCATTGTGACCATTAGGAGTTACCCTACACGCAGGTATGCCAACCTTGAAAAAAAAAAAACATTCCTACCACCCCCTACGACGGTTGTCCCCTTTTTATCCGGACGTGCCTCGTAAGTTGTACCTACCCAGAATTTTGGATAGTCAGTTTACAATTTTATTATAGAAAAGTTTTAGCGTCCTTTTATTTATTGAACACTTTAGTAAAAAAAATAAGTCGTAGACTTCTTTTCGAGGGATAAGGAAAGTTGGGTGTTGTTCACACTAGTTTGTTAATCGATGTTTCTCACCTGCAGTAAATGATGTGGTCTAGACTAGAGAACACTATACTTCCAAGCACGCGAGGGCCCCATTCTGGGTGCACCTGGGCTATTCAGCCCTTAAAGCTTCGCGTGCTAAGTCCTAAGGTAAGCTTGGAGCCTTGGACTAAGAGTATATCAGGAGTGGGACTAAGTACCGCACCCTAGCTAATGGTGTGATGAAAAGGCGAAACTCGCAACCCCCCATAGAGAAGCCATGAACCGCGATTCAATTTGAATGCAATATTAGTTATAAAAAAAAGATAAGCCAGACCTTCCCTCAAGGCGGAGTATCAACCAATCAATTCATCCACAGCGAACTATAGCTCAACTTGAGGGACCGTTTGGCTGACATATACTATATTTGGCTGACATCATTATCTAATGTAAATAAGAAACATCTATAGTAAAAGAGAGTGCGTGTTTTGTATCCAAAGCGATCATTCACAAACCTACAAAAGTCTGCAGATGTTAAATTTTTATTTATTTTTTTACGGATTGTGGTTTCTATTTATATTGTTATTTAATATGAATCTCACCATGTTGGAAACAAAAAATTAATGTGCATGAAAGTATTATTAGTTTATGATATTAATACCATATTCTTAGATGTTCGAAAAAAAGAGAGAAAAAATAAAATGAAGCGGATTTGTAAAATTAATATTATCTACGAAGGGTCTTAATGTTCATATTAAAAAAAAAAAAATATCTACCCTCAGTAGCAATTACAACATGAGAATCTCAACAAGAAAAGTTCTGCATACCGTCTGTCACAACCTCCAGTATGTTTCTCAAAAGGTGCCAATCCCTTGTATCTTTTGAACACGATGGAATTTTTCAATTCTGTAAAGGTCCAATAAATAGGCAGTTCCTTATGACCCTCCTGTGGTTATGTTATTTTTCCATTCTTCTTTTAAATTTTAAATGGAATGAGCCATTTATTTGTGTTAGTATGCCACATTTTTTAGTGGGTTGCATCGACATTAAGAGAACTAATGCTAATGCATCACATCTCCAAACAAACATCATTTTCCCTTATAATCTCGCAATGCCACTATTGGTCGTTGTCCACTCTACATCTACCCCAATTGTCCTCATGAGGCTAGCGTAGGCCCCAACATCTGAAGTACAGGGCCTGGCCGGGCCACCAAAAAAGTAGGACGGGTAAATATAGGAAGGGAGTACCATATGGAAAAACAATACTTTCTATACCTTATAGGTAATAGAAAGTAAAAAGAATATAAGAAGTACCATAGGGCACTTCCTATATTCTTAGAATTGACAAATCTCATCGCGTTCAAAAGTTACGAAATTGAATAACTTGCCCGTCTAGTTTTTCACGACAATAGTCATGAAATTAATAAAGGAAAGCCCCGCCTTCAGAATTTTAACGAAAATTACCCACGAACCAATCAACATTCCATTGACAGTGTGTATGTATTTTGAAAGTTGAGAAAATCTGATCAGTTGACAGACGTCCCGTTTTAACTTTGGACTGCAACGGTACCAATAACTTTGACACAGAGCTTCTCGTATGATATTATTGCACTCATTCATGCTCTCCGACTTGGCCATGCTTATGACAAATACATAAAAATAAGGCAGAAAGAGCGCAACAAATTTAATGCCGTCGTAAAGTGGTAAATATTTTAAGAACGCCAGATGGTAGAAGAGAATGACCCAATGAAGTAGAGCTATTACGGTAACGTGGTTCTTTATGAACCGTAACAAACTTGTGGTCTGAAATACAACGGAGAAAGATACACAGTTAAGTTCCAAAAAAGCCAAGATAATAGCGAGACATGGCGATTTTACTCTCCATTCGTGGGAAACTTATGACCTAGCTACCCAAAGTAACCTCACCCAGCCTGGAATAGCCAGCATCACAAGGGTTTGAATTTGAGTAAGTTCAATACCTGTATGTCGACAGAATTTTGAGAAAGTCTGCCCCGGTAACTCAGTGGTAAAGACGGCACTCTGTGAATCTAGAGATTTCAGAGGTTCGAAAATCAGCCGGGACGTAACAAGTTATCCTTCCATTTGGGATGTTCACCACATAATAATACGTCTTCGGCTTACTACTGGAATAATGGGACTTGATAGTCCTAATCGGGCAGTATAAATAAGGCAATTTTATTATTCTGTTTGTGATAATTTTTCCGCTACACCTGCTCATTTTAGTTTTTGTACACTTTGAAAGATTTTAGTAAATGTCAAATACTTTGTAATAAAACATTACAGCTCTATCTGCTGTTTTAACGGAGTAGCATATCATTTTTTGTTGAGGGGTAAGAGTCTCTCCAAGAATATTAAAAAAGAAAATAAAATATCTCGAGTTCTACAAGGTTGAATTAAAAGTGTTATAGAACATCTATATGTACACGGTAAAGATAATGAAGTCGTAGATATTAGATACCCTGACCTGAGCCTTGCGTATTATATTCAAAGATACTTACTTGCAACATAAAATCATTCAATTCCTGATATCTCTTCGCAATTAATTTGAAAAAGATTTCTTGATAATTCTGCTCTGTCGTCTGGTCCAGTTTAATTTCATGTGGACCACTAACTGTCCTCCTTTTCCACATGATGGCGTTTCTCCTTGAAATTAAATTTATTTCCAAAACTTTTTCTCGTCTGGAAGTACAAAATCCACGTTTTTATTTATATTCCATTATGTCGAAGGGTAAGTGTGTGGTCATAAAGTTGTTCACAAAAACTCATATCTAAAATTAAATGTCGCAAGACTTGGCATCATTTCTTGGAATAATGTATTGCTGGAACTTCAACCATTTGGCAAATTTAACCTTTATAAACAAATTAGTCTCAGTTTCCTCACCTGTTATTCAGCACTTGCTGTTCAGTGATGTATTCCCCGGTCGCAACATCCGTGTAGAAGATTCTCCTGCCCTCCATATCCTCATGTCTCGTCCCAATCAATCTGACAAAGCTCCCTAGCATCCGGTACTGTGCTTCAAGTGGTACCACGCAGATTGTATCCAGAGCTTGGAACGCAGCCAAAGTATTGCCCATTACAATCAGCTCATACAACACAAAAATATACATAACTATGAAATAGTTCAGCTCGGTCAAATCTACAGAGCTTGGTGTCCACAAATATATTGGCAAGGTTCTGTTTATAGTACCCCAGCCAGACTCTGAGTATAAAACATAATTAAAATCAATCTTCCCGTCGTGATATGACCATGGCAGTTGAAAGCGACGTTAAACCCCACTTAAAAAAAAAAAAAAATCAATCTAAACTTAAGTAACCTCGACTCTAGTTTTTCACTTGAACAGCCATGAAATTAACAAAGGAAAACCCCGCCCTTAGGATTTTAACAAGGAAAGCCCACGCAAGAATCATCACACCGTTGGTAATGGTTATGTATCTCGAAAGCTGAGAATTTCTGATCAGTTGACAGACGTCCCGTTTTAACTTTGGACTGCAACGGTACCAATAACTTTGACACAGAGCTTCTCGTATGATATTATTGCACTCATTCAAGCTTTCTGACTTGGCCATGACGATGGTGAATATATAAAAGAATGGTACGAAGAGTGCGGCGAATTTAATGCCATCGTAGAGTGGCAAATATTTGAAGAACGCCAGATGGTAGAAGAGAATGACCCAATTCACTAGAGCCACCACAAAGAAGGAGTTCTTCACGAAGAGTGACAATCTTGTGGCCTGAAAGAGAAGAGAAAATTTTAAGAAGGAAATTTGTTTCGCAGGTCACTCAAGATCAGGATTCGACTTTGCAAGTTATTCTGTTTTTTTTTTTTAAACTTTAAGAATGTTCATTCCTCCCGTTATAGTTAGATTATGTACATTGTATATAAATATTTAACTGACTAGGTAGGTATGTGATGTACCGTAAGAGGGGGCTAGATTGTATACCCAGGGGCTAGATTGCAGTTCACAAAGTCCAACATGTGGTGCAGTCTCACGAAATAAATACTGAACCAACGAAGATTCTTTTCACCGTGGCCTGTTTCTCATATCTTTATCTGTGATTTTCAACTATGAAATTTTAAATAAAACATTTTCACTGGCGTGAAAATTCTCATGGAGAGTTGACATTCATTTTCGACAAACATTTCAATGTGGTAAATTTCTATGGCTCCAAAGATTGTATAAGGACTAAAGGTAAGTAAAGCATACTATTAGAATCTTTGTTTTCTTGTGATTTGAAGCGTATAAGATTGATCTTTCTAGCTTTTAATCAGTTTTTTCAAGATTTAAGAAAAAGTTGTGGGGCTACTTTGCATATCATTTTGGGGTTACTTTGCATACCAAGGCTTGGTTTTATGTTGTTCCTTTTTCTTTTCTCAGATGGTACGGACCTACAAAAGGCAGCCTGGGAGCACGCAATACAGAGATTACACACCACAACAACTAGAAGAATGTTTGAGAAAAATAAGAAATGGTGAGATCAATCAAACAAATGCATCACAAATCTATCATATATCCCTGAGGACAATCGCATACAAACTAAAGAATAAACATCAGAACAAGAGTGGAAAACCAACTATCTTTAGTGATGAAGAAGAAGCAGTTTTTGCAAGATGTGCCCTCAAAATAAGTGAATATGGATTCCCAATAACCCAGTTGAACAGTTCAAGTGATTTCGAGTGATACTTAGTTGTCATTTTTTGAATTTTTTTACCTTTTTTCCAGTCAATTACAATTTTTGTTTAGTTTAGCAATAAACACTATAATTAAAAAGATTGCAATACTTTTTTGCTACTGATACTCTTTATTTGTTTGATAATTTCTTTGTATTTTTCTATTTTTGAACTTTGAGACAATAAAAAACAACATTTTGATAATTTTTGGACCAAAACATGTCTATTTTTTCTTAGCTATTTGATAAGACCATCAGGAAAGGGGTTACTTTACAGTCAGTTGAATTAATCATATATTTATCAATGGAAAAACTGTTGTATGCAAAGTAACCCCCACCTATAGGTTACTTTGCATACTTTTTGAGATTGAAATATGAGGTAGTAAATTAACATATTTTAACCAGACCTGGATGAGAATTTAACTAAAAGTTTCCTGACTTTCATATGTGACAATGTTCTACCAAATATCTTGTTTGTGGAAAAAAATATTTTTGTTTATGTATAAAAACAGGGGAAAAAAATGCAAAGTAACCCCGTCTTACGGTACACCAAAACTTCTGAACAATAACATATGCTCAGTTATTAAGTGAGAATAAGCATTACAAAGAAGTTTGTACTCAAATGCAACTACCTACCAAATTATTTCTTCTTCAAATAAGGCTTTTTCTCGGTCAACGCGTCATAGTCCGTCCTTACAGGGCTAGCAATTGTAGATTATGGGTATGGGTAGTTCGCCATGTTTCCCGTATGGGTAGTTCCCGTAGAAACGTTAAATAAATAAAATATGAATTTTTTGATTTATACATTCTAGAAGGGGCTTCGCAGTTTTCCAAAGATGATAGATAAATCTAAAGTTGATAGAACTTCTCGATTGCAATCAAAAATATTTTACAGTGATTTTGTCGGAAATACTTAATTTTTTCGGAGAATTTAAACTTGAAAGTTCCGTCACCTTTTAGCATCGATTTTTGGAAACGCTTTAGAAATACGATCAGATCAGATTTTTATATCATTTGAAATGTTGTAATCTTAATACAATACAATACTCTGTTTATCCTGCAAGATTGAGACTAAAGAGTCCCTTTACTCTCACTTTACTTAAGACAAAATTTAACTTGTAATAATCAGAATAAAAGACGGGAATTTAATAGCTTAGGGTTGGAAAATCAAAAAATGTCCGGCATTCGGAAATGAAATGGAGCATTTCCAACAAAAACAGTAAAATATTTTCGATTTCAATGGACGAGTTCTATCAGTCCTAGAATTTTGGTCACGTAATTTAGATGCACCCTGTATATTTTTGTCATGGTAGGTACTAACTTCGGACATGAAGTCATTCAATTCCTGATATCTGTCCCGGTACTTACTTGAAACATAAAATCATTCAATTCCTGATATCGCTTCACAATTAATCTGAAATAGCATTCTTGATATTTCTGCTCTGTTGTCTGGTCCAGTTTGATTTCATGTGGAACTCCAGCTGTCCCCGTTTTCCACTTGACGGTGCTTCTACTTGAAATGATGTTTTTTCCAGAAAAACTTGCTCGTCTGGAATTATAATGGCCTTCAATATGAGATCTAGGTTTTCATTGATATTCCAATCAGCAGAATGCCGATGTGCATGTTTGTTATTTAAACACAATTTTAATAGTTAGCACAGCATTCGAAAATATGAGACAAGTTCCCTCAAGTTCCAAAATTCATCAAAATTTAATTTGTTTGCGAAGTCTAGAAAGTGATCCAATGAAAGGAAATTGTCAATGTATTTCAATTTTAACTGTAAAAAAATGGTCTGAGTTTCCTCACCTGTTATTCAGCACTTGCTGTTCAGTGATGTATTCCCCGGTCGCAACATCCGTGTAGAAGATTCTCCTGCCCTCCATATCCTCATGTCTCGCCCCAATCAATCTGACAAAGCTCCCTAGCATCCTGTACTGTGCTTCAAGTGGTGTCATAATGATTACATCCAGAGATTGGAATGCACCCAGTGTATTTGCAACTACAAACAGCCCATACGTTACAAACACATACATGACAATGAAATATTTTAACTCTGTCAAATCTACAGAGCTTGGTGTCCAAAGGTATATCGGCAAGATTCTGTGAGGATATTTTCTCAAGTACACCGTTGTATTAACTTCTACACTTTTTTCTGATGAAGAGACAAGGAGAGGTACAGAAAACCAAATCAAAAGGCACAAGTTAGATAAGCCGAAAATCGTTTTCAACTCCCGCTGCTCCTGTGCAACGTATTTCCTGTGAATTTTTACATTGGAAACTTTGAATATTTTTTCTTGTTGATCAAAAATATTGATAATTTCTTTTAAACTGACTCTTGTGCTTACAGCACTAGCCAAATACATGACAAAGAGTAGAACTTCCTGGAGTCTCGATAAGAACTGGAAACAATCATGTGTGGAGACCACTGACAAATATAAAGTCATCGATGTAAAAATGACCAGACAATGTGCAATCATGAAAATCTCGTGAATATATTTGTGCACTCTCTCCATCCACACGTGACTATAAAAGTTTGGAATACACAGCCACCCTGACACATGAAAGGGAAGCAGCATCACGTAGCGTCTTGCTTTCCTGTATTCCATGTCAACTTGATCTAGTGAGGCTAAGTTTCCCTGTGAACGTTTTGTTAATGTGTGAGCTTGCACAACAGAAGTTCTAGCTTCTGTAGATTTTCCCTATCATTACTCCAAAAGTCTGTCAAAGACATTGGCTAGGTCTGTAGAGTTAAGCTTCTTAATTTAGTCACCTATTACCAGGGGCGGAAAAGTGAAAGCTTGATCAAGAATTTTGGAAGGAGAAATCATAGAAAGAAGAAAAGGACGACCAAAACTGTAATGGAAAGAAGACATAGATAAAACCAATATTACGAAAGAAGAACCCAATACGTGATTAGGCTGTAAGTCTTCTAAGCTTAATGACATTGGTGTAAGGACGTATCTGTATAATCGATTGTTCAAGAAATGTTGCCCCCTCTTGCTTTCGAACGTGTAGTAAAAACTACACGTTGGTAGATAGGTGGTCAACCAAAGTTTGCTCTTTAAATGTCAGGTCTCCCATAAGAGTCGTATGTGGTGCTATGAAGAATTGGGTCTTTAGAAAGAATTTTGGGTCGGATTTCGTCAGAATCTTCATTGTAAAGTCTTTTAGTTAACGAAAACTTTAAACTGAGGTCTTCAAAAAAGGTCGACTTCGGCACAATCTGTATCTTGAATCAGGTTTTGGAATTTAGCCTCCAAAAATATATTCCTGAACACGTACGAAAATAAGTTGGATGGGCCTTCGCGAGCAGCAATAAGTTGAAGGGTAGTTTTGTTACCTCTAGATATATTTGTGCCCCAGGGCAATAATATTAAGGTAGAATAGAATATACCTTGTTTATACTGCCGAGGTAAGACTGAAAAATCCCTTTACTCCAGCAGTCAAACAGGTCTTATATATTTTATGGGATTTTTAAGGCAATCATATTATGTAGCGCGAGTCTGCCCCTGCCTGTCTATTAATACGAGTAATTCCTCTATTATTTTGGAGCGATGCTTTTCAAGTGGAGTGTTTATTGTACCTTTGAAAATCTAATTACGTAAATGGTTGAGGTAATGATATCTGTTTACAGCAGTGGTCCGCAACCTTTTCTCCATCGCGGCACCCTTTCTTTGACATCTTAGCCCATCTAAGATTCTCAACTCTGTTTGTAATATTCTTACCTTTTTGTTTGATAGTTTTAAAAAATCTGGTGTAAACATCACACGACTTTCCTTATCCCCCAAAAAGGAGTCGAATTCCGCCACTGGTGACTCAACGGTAACAGATAACTAAAAATAAATGCCAAATTCGTAATCAGCACTTCAAAATCATCGAATTTAATATGTCACAACCCCCAACTAGGATGAACAATAAAAAAGTTAGTCAAAGCAGACTTGTATTCAGATTATGAAAAACGTCAGCTAAGTAGGGCAATTTAGTTCTCGCGGCACCCCTGAAGGTGACCCACGGTACACCGGTTGCGGACCTCTGGTTTAGAGTACCTAATACAGATGCTTCATTTCCGTGTTCGTGTGCTCTACATGTCATAATGATACTTTGGTTAATTTCTTGAGATATTTTGTTCACACACATGTAGAAAAACAGACAGTATTACAATTGGTCACTTATTTTTCAGAATTCAGCTCATAACATTTCTGGACGAATTCAGCTCTTCTGATTCCAAAAAAAGTGTTCTTTAATCAAATGTTTCATTATTGTGTGTGTTTCAGTATCGATTATTTTTCATCTTATATCTTAAAAACGTAAAAAAATAAAAATATTATCTTGTAAACGTAATAAAATATATTTTTTTAAATACAAATTCGTTTAACTCATAGATAAAACACCTCCCGCATATCTGCTGTCCTCTTCATTGTTCCCAACACACTCGCCGCATTTCCGACCTGAACAGCCAAACTTATTCGTTGCATCAAGTATGATTTTGGTCTCTTCTCTCCGATCACACTTGCTATCCGCTCTCCCAACTCTTGTAAACGTTATCAAAATACTTGTACAGTATAATAAATTATCTTTAATATTATTCAATTCAATTCAAAATGTGTTTTATTTGTTTAATAAATATTTTACAAATATACACAGTTGGAGGTCAGCTGACAAAACATTTTTAAAATTATGATACATTTTAATACTCATTATAAGTTAGCAAAGTTAATATGTACTTAGGTACTCTTCTGAAAAAGTTAAAAAGGGTTTATTGTGGTTACTTATTATACATTCATGGTGGGGTTTGAACCCACCATCATACAATTTTTTATGTATTTAATATCATGATGGGAATCGAACCCTTTATCATCGGGACACCTTCATTGTTTTATAATATTTGTTAATTGTCAATTTTACAAATATCATTTTATCTTTTTTAAAAAAAAAAACAAAAAAACATCTTTAATATTATTATTATTATTATTATGAAACTCTTTCATTAGAAGAACATACATACAAACAAATGACTGAAAATAGTACAGGGTGTACACTGAAATTAAAAGAAGTTATCGAAACTCTAGAGATGATTGATTTCGGCAATTACAAGAAAAAATATTCTCTAGTTATTCTGTCGAGGACGCTTCGTTTTCAAGATGGCGACAGTTTTTCGATTTTTCGGAGATGCGCAAAAGTCACTTGAAAAAAAGTATAGAGGTACGGTAGACTGTTTTGTAGTACGAGTATAGAGGATAAATAATATTGACAAATATCATCAAACTGAAACGTTTATAAGGATTTAGCATGCCGATGTCATTTGACAGCGATTCCATGAGGATCTTCTTTTTAAAACAAATTGACCTCGAAAACATTTTCGATTGTATTTGAGTCATTCGATGTTTTTTTTTTTTTTGTTATTATAATTCTCCAACAAGGATACTCCACATTTATGTATATATTTTTTTACTCCAACAACCAACACGTATGAGGACACCCTGTGCATGTCTGTCTAAAATTGAAATTCATGCGTAATTTCGTCTTCTCACGCCACAACAGTTGTAATGACAGTTGAAAATGAAAATTCAAAGGTTATACAATTAAAATGGTGTTTTTTTTGTCGTCATGTTAATAGCTTTAGTAGTCTGTTTGTCGAGTGGCCATTCAGGACGCGCTGGACAGATTTATCCAGCTAGCGTATGGACTCGTGGATCGGATCTCAGCCAATGAGTGGTTTTTCCCTCATTTATTTAAAGAGTCACCACAGAATAAAAGCTATCTACGAGACGTTTCACAGCGGTTCATGTAATACTCTTCCTTTTGTAGGAAATGAGATCGAATCCTACTAACAGCTAACTGAAACAAAATTTTGAGCAAAGAACGGACCAATTCATAGAAGAAAAAAAAACTATTGATAAATCTAGCACCATGGTAAAAAGCTAGAATATTTTTTCAAGAAATCTGTGTGCTCGATAAATCGATTAACCTCACTAAATTGGTCAGGTGATTTCAATCGTATGATTGAAGTTTAACAACCATTTTCGATTAATTTTATTTGAGTCTTATTTATTTTTTACTTCCTTCATCTCATTGAAAAGAAAGTAATCGTAAGTTATACCTACCCAGAATTTTGGATAGTCAGTTTACAATTTTATTATAGAAAGGTTTAAAGTCGTAGACTTCTTTTCGAGGGATAAAGAAAGTTGGGTGTTGTTTACACTAGTTTGTTAATCGATGTTTCTCACCTGCAGTAAGTGGTGTGGTCTAGTCTAGAGAACACTATACTTCCAAGCACGCGAGGTCCCCATTCTGGGTGCATCTGGGCTATTCAGCCCTTAAAGCTTCGCGTGCTCAGTCCTAAGGTAAGCTTGGACTTGGAGTGTATCAGGAGTGGGGCACCCTAGATAATGGTGTAATGAAAAGGCGAAACTCGCAACCCCCCATAGAGAGGCCATGAACCGCGTTCCAATTTCAATGCCATATTAGTTATAAAAAAAAGATAAGCCAGACCATTCCTCAAGGCGGAGTATCAACCAATTAATTCATCCACAGCGAACTATAGCTCAACTTGAGGGACCGTTTGGCTGACATATTCTATCATTATATAATGTAAATAAGAAATATCTAAGGTAAATAAGAAACATCTATAGTAAAAGAGAGTGCGTGTTTTGTATCCAAAGCGATCATTCACAAACCTACAAAAGTCTGCAGATGTTAAATTTTTATTTATTTTTTACGGATTGTGGTTTCTTTTTATATTGTTATTTAATATGAATCTCACCATGTTGGTAACAAAAAATTAATGTGCATGAAAGTATTATTAGTTTATGATATTAAAACCATATTCTTAGATGTTTGAAAAAAGAGAGAAAAAATAAAATGAAGCCGATTTGTAAAATTAATATTATCTACGAAGGGTCTTAATGTTCATATTAAAAAAAAAAAATATCTACCCTCAGTAGCAATTACAACATGAGAATCTCAACAAGAAAAGTTATGCATACCGTCTGTCACAATCTCCAGTATGTTTCTCAAAAGGTGCCAACCCCTTGTATCTTTTGAACACGATGGAATTTTTCAATTCTGTAAAGGTCCAAGAATAGGCAGTTCCTTATGACCCTCCTGTTTTTATGTTATTTTTCCATTCTTTTAAATTTTAAATGGAATGAGCCATTTATTTGTGTTAGTATGCCACAATTTTTAGTGGGTTGCATCGACATTAAGAGAACTAATGCTAATGCATCACATCTCCAAACAAACATCATTTTCCCATATCAATCTCGCAATGCCACTATTGGTCGTGGTCCACTCTACATCTACCCCAATTGTCCTCATGAGGCTAGCGTATGCCCCAACATCTGAAGTACAGGGACCGGCCGGGCCACCAAAAAAGTAGGACGGGTAAATATAGGAAGGGAGTGCCATATGGAAAAACAATACTTTCTATACGTTATAGGTAATAGAAAGTAAAAAGAATATAAGAAGTGCCATAGGGCACTTCCTATATTCTTAGAATTGACAAATCTCATCGCGTTCAAAAGTTACGAAATTGAATAACTAGTTTTTCACGACAATAGTCATGAAATTAATAAAGGAAAGCCCCGCCTTCAGAATTTTAACGAAAATTACCCACGAACCAATCAACATTCCATTGACAGTGTGTATGTATTTTGAAAGTTGAGAAAATCTGATCAGTTGACAGACGTCCCGTTTTAACTTTGGACTGCAACGGTACCAATAACTTTGACACAGAGCTTCTCGTATGATATTATTGCACTCATTCATGCTCTCCGACTTGGCCATGCTTATGACAAATACATAAAAATAAGGCAGAAAGAGCGCAACAAATTTAATGCCGTCGTAAAGTGGTAAATATTTTAAGAACGCTAGATGGTAGAAGAGAATGACCCAATGAAGTAGAGCTATTACGGTAACGTGGTTCTTTATGAACCGTAACAAACTTGTGGTCTGAAATACAACGGAGAAAGATACACAGTTAAGTTCCAAAAAAGCCAAGATAATAGCGAGACATGGCGATTTTACTCTCCATTCGTGGAAACTTATGACCTAGCTACCCAAAGTAACCTCACCCAGCCTGGAATAGCCAGCATCACAAGGGTTTGAATTTGAGTAAGTTCAATACCTTTATGTCGACAGAATTTTGAGAAAGTCTGCCCCGGTAACTCAGTGGTAAAGACGGCACTCTGTGAATCTAGAGATTTCAGAGGTTCGAAAACCAGCCGGGACGTAACAAGTTATCCTTCCATTTGGGATGTTCACCACATAATAATACGTCTTCGGCTTACTACTGGAATAATGGGACTTGATAGTCCTAATCCGGCAGTATAAATAAGGCGATTTTATTATTCTGTTTGTGATAATTTTTCTGCTACACATGCTCATTTCAGTTTTTGTACACTGAAAGATTTTAGTAAATGTCAAATACTTTGTAATAAAACATTACAGCTCTATCTGCTGTTTTATAACGGAGTCTCTCCAAGAATAATTCAAAAAGAAAATACAATATCTCGAGTTCTACAAGGTTGAATTAAAAGTGTTATAGAACATCTATATGTACACGGTAAAGATAATGAAGTCGTAGATATTAGATACCCTGACCTGAGCCTTACGTATTATATTCAAAGATACTTACTTGGAACATAAAATCATTCAATTCCTGATATCTCTTCGCAATTAATTTGAAAAAGATTTCTTGATAATTCTGCTCTGTCGTCTGGTCCAGTTTAATTTCATGTGGACCACTAACTGTCCTCCTTTTCCACATGATGGCGTTTCTCCTTGAAAATAAATTTATTTCCAAAACTTTTTCTCGTCTGGAAGTACAAAATCCACGTTTTTATTTATATTCCATTATGTCGAACTGTAAGTGTGTGGTCATAAAGTTGTTCACAAAAACTCATATCTAAAATTAAATGTCGCAAGACTTGGCATCATTTCTAGGAATAATGTATTGTTGGAACTTCAACCATTTGGCAAATTTAACCTTTATAAACAAAGTAGTCTCAGTTTCCTCACCTGTTATTCAGCACTTGCTGTTCAGTGATGTATTCCCCGGTCGCAACATCCGTGTAGAAGATTCTCCTGCCCTCCATATCCTCATGTCTCGCCCCAATCAATCTGACAAAGCTCCCTAGCATCCTGTACTGTGCTTCAAGTGGTGCCACGCAGATAATATCCAGAGCTTGGAATGCAGCCAAAGTATTTCCCATTACAATCAGCCCATACAACACAAAAATATACATAACTATAAAATAGTTCAGCTCGGT
Source organism: Bactericera cockerelli (assembly GCA_024516035.1). NCBI lineage: Eukaryota > Metazoa > Arthropoda > Insecta > Hemiptera > Triozidae > Bactericera > Bactericera cockerelli. The sequence goes on along the minus strand of CM044963.1, from coordinate 10,537,679 downwards.
CAAATCTACAGAGCTTGGCGTCCACAAATATATTGGCAAGGTTCTGTGAGGATATTTTCCCTTGTATATCTTTTCATTACCTTCTACATTTTTTTCTGATGAATACATAAGGAGAGGTACAGAAAACCAAATAAAGGCGCAAAAGTTAGATAAGCTGAATAGAGTTGTTAACTCCCACTGCTCCTGAACAACATATTTCTTGTAAATTAGAACATTGGACACTTTGAACAATTTCTTTTGTCGTTCAAACATTTTCATAAATTCTTTTAAGCGAATTCTGAGGCCTACTAAACTAGCTAAAGCGTAAGAAAGAGTAAGAAATTCCTGGAGTCTCGATAAGAAATGGAACCAATCATTTGTGGCCACCAGAAACAAATATAAAGTCATCGATGTAAAGGTAGCAATAGTTGCTATAACCGTGAAAGTCTGGAAAATATATTTGTGCACTATCACCATCCACAATTTTGTATAAAAGTTTGGTATACAAATCCACCCAAACACATGAAGGGGTAACAGCAGCACGTATTGTCTTGCTTTCCTGTATTCCATGCTCAGCTAGATCAACAAAGAAGCCTGTTTCGTGTAGAACGTCTCAAGCCGATTCCACTGACATATATTTTTTAAATTTGATATTAATTGGAAGTGAACTTCAAATGTTACTTCTTTAGTTGGGTGAGATTTAAAAAAAATGTAGTTTTGGAATCAGATTTTGTATGCCCAGTTCGAACTTCGCCGCATGTTTTAATGTTAACTCAATGGTATCCTGGGTTTGGAAGTGACTGCTTATACTAGGAATAAGGGTGTTTGTTTCTGTATCCGACCCTATCATTAACAATTAACTTTTGTTTAATCCAATTACATAGGTAGGTGGGTTATTAACCATATTTCAGAGACGGTAATTTCATGCTGCCATTTTACTTCCGAATTTATCTAAGAATTTTGAAAGTATTAGATTTTCTTACATGAATACAACACAACAACAAAAATTGATGCGATTTCGGAAGGACAAAAATCGAATGAATTCATAAATATGATCTCCTCAGATGTCTACATTAGTTTTATTAAGTTTCGTAGTTTTTCGGTTATGATATAAAATTGAAGTGAATCCGTTGATATAGGGGATTATTCTGAGATGGTGTTAAATTTGTTATATATATATATATATATTTTTTTTTTCAATTCAAAATAAATTCAATAGTTAGAGAAAATAGATCATTAATAATTAATATTAATCCTAGATGGAAAAAAATATTATGATTAATATTTATCATATTTAAAATATTAGGTAGTAATTATTATAATAATTACTCAACACTCATTAAAATTATTAAAAAAAAAAAAAAAATATTAAAAAAAATCAGGTGGAAGTTATTTGTACCAATTGGTAGAGTATTTTCCTTCAATATGTAAATATTTGCCAAAATTCAAAATCTCATAATTACATGATTACGTTTTGTTTTTCTCACGCCTCAACATTTTTGACACGATAACCTTAAAACCTTGAGTACTATCGCTGAGACTGCAAGATAATTAAATGTAAAAATTGTCTATTTGATTATTAGCTCAGTGGTCTACAGTAGCTTATGTTACATGGCTACAACAAATGCTGTGAATCTCTCATCTTTATTATTATTATTTTTTTAAAATATTTTCGGCCATGAATATGCTTCAATGTTCGTCGAATATGCTAGCATGGTTCTCCAGCTAGCGCGTATATACATGGATCCCAGCCAAATTGTGGACCATATAAATCTCACCCAGCCTAATTTTTCTGAAAATGGACAAACTGGGCGTTTTTTTTTATATATTTGGGTTTAACGTCACTTTCAACTGCATTGATCAAGACGGGAGTTATACCTGCCATTCGCTGAGAAATCACAAACCAGCTACAATTAACCTTTAAAAAATAATCTCACCCAGCCTGAAAGGGCCGGGAATAGCCAGCATCACAAGTGTTCGAATTTAAATGGTCACCCAGCCAAGTCCTAACTTCGCTGGACGTCGTATCTGATCATTCTCATAGATCGCTGGCCGAGAGAAAGATAGGTTGCATAACTTCGTCCCTTCTCAACCAGGAGTGGGAAAACTGTAAAGTATACGTATCTGGCTGGGGGAGGCTAAACAGGGAGAAAACCATTGTCTCGCTAGAGGACTATAAACAGAGAACAGACTAGCCAACCCTAACAAGCAAGGGTAGCTTGCAGTTTCTTAAGGCACATTGGAGTAGACCATGGACAGCAAGAAAAAAATGTAGACCCGGCTTATAAAAAAAAGTTCAAGTTCTCACGAGAGTTGTTTGCACATAGAGAAATGCAGTCCATAATCCCGTTTGCTTTGATCCTTGATCTAAACTGAAGTAATCCGGGTTTGTCTCCTGATGAAGTCATAATGTAATAAAATTTATACCATGGTTATATGGATCACAGACGACTGCATATTACTTCTGAGAAATTTCTAATATATTTTTATTATTTTCGCAAACTGCCTTTTATAATAATAAAAAAAAAGTTTTTCTCAACCCATATCCTTCTTGAGCTCAACCACTCGTTCTTCAAACGCCTTGAATGGATGTCAATTTCTTCCTACAATTTTTAATACTTGAAATTTTGATACTTAAAATTCTAACAGGACTTTATACGGCCATACCGGCGCGGCGCGTGCCTGGCTAGTTTTCAAATTTCTTATACAAAATCGGAAGTATTGTGTTCGTTTTTGTATAAAAAAATATTTTTTACTCCGATTTCATTTATTTCATATTTCTTGACGTTTCATAAGTCCTGACTGACAGGGACATCAAAGGAATTTTATTTTTTTTATTAACAAACTTCAGTTTGTTGTTTAAATCTTTCACTTCATTTAAATTAATTTCTTGCCGATTTTTTTTTTTTTTTTTTTTTTTTTCTCGTAATATTTATAAAATATACTGTCTGTGCTAAAAGATCGTATTGATAAATCTAGCACGAAGGTAGAAATCTAGCACATGTCGAGAAATCTGTGTGTTGGCTCAAATTTAATCGCGGTAAAATTTGAAAATTCTCTAATCGATAAATTTGGCTTGGAGATTAGACGACTTTAATCGTATGGTTGAAGTTTCAACCAATTTTGGATTAATATCACAAATATTTGCCCTCACTTGTGTTTAATCTCTTTACTAAAGACATTTCATTCCTTCACCCGAAAAATTCTTGCGGAAAACAATTAATTTTTAGTAAAAAACTTCCGAAAATGCAAACACTCGGTTTCCAAAATGGCGTTCAAAAATTAATTGAAAAACAAACTTTTAACTAGGAAAAAGTGACAAAATGACTTGATAAACTGATTATGCCTGTAATAAGAGACATCTGAAATCACTGGTAAGTCAGATTACTCAATAGAAACCATTTTATTTTCTTCTGTTACTAATATTAGGATATTTGTAACCCTTGCCTTGATAATGGAAGTGGACACTGCATAGTACCCCCAGCTTGCAGCCTGGGTGATATAAAAGATTTTTACAATTCTGACTCTGATTTACATGAGTGATTTTTCAAACCCACATGAACATCTCTATATATAAATGTTAAAGTAGTCACTGACCACTGACTGATCATCGCTCTACAGCCCAAACCGTAAGTCCTAGGAAGCTGAAATTTGGTAGGTAGCTTTGTCTTATAGTCTAGATGTGCAATAAGACGGGATTTTTCGAAACTCCCACTACAACACCTGCCATTGACGAAAAAGGATTTTTTGCTTTCACGGCCATGACTCGGCCCGCAAAGCAGGCGACAGCCCGCTAGTTAATGATATAAGGCAAGAACAATTTAATAGTACGAGTGGTGGTCAAGCCAACCTCCTCAGTAGCTTCATCAAGAAAAGACGATGAGGCAATGGACTTGTAAATATGAGTCCCTAGTTAAATTTAGAAGTGTGAGTTTGAGAAATTGTGACATCACATAAGTGATTAACACAAATATGATATTTTTTTTAGCACTGGTCAATAACCAGGTTCATACTCACCTAACTCACCACAATAGGACATTTGGGCAGAATCAATAGACGTTTTTGTAATAATTGTAATACCTCTGTGGAGCTAAGCCTAGATTTTGTGTATTGTCTAAGGGCAAAATTAATGGACAAATGTTATAACTCAAGTCATTGCTAAGCATTGGTTTTCCCTATCTTACACAGTACGCAATTTGTGACTTAGCGCCACTGAGGTATTACAAAAACGTCTATTAATTCTGCCCTAAGATTGGGGAAAACTCATGTTAAGTCATGAGGTCTTAATTTTGTTCATCAATTATGCACTTCTTATATTTAAACTGTGTGTATAGGTCTAGTGTCTAATCATTCCAGCAGTTTTGTTTCTTCCTCTTCTTGCTACTTTTTCACTTGAGACAACTAAATCTTGATGATCTCTTCTGCCATCTGTTATCTAGTGTTTCATACTAGATTAATTTATCAATTTTTGAATTGAGAGATGACAGATGCTATTAAAAAGAAATGGTAAGTCAGTGGGATTTGATCTCATTTCATGCTTTTGGAAGATTGGATCAAATAGTAGCTTTAGGATGAAACTAACAGACATTTATGGTATTAACATTAACAGACATTAAGTCTAGATTTTGCATATTTTAAATAGGGATCTTAATTTTATTTTAAAATTTCACCCTTAGAGTGTTTCCTATCTTGAAAATCTATACTAAACCCCATTATGTTAATTAGGTACAAGTGGTTTGATCAATGAACATGTAATCTAGAAGTTAGGGGTGAAATTAATAGACAAAATTGAGTTCTCAAGTCTTGACTTAGCAATGGTTTTCCTCATCTAACACAGTACACAAATAGACACTTAGTGCCACAGAAGTATTACAGTGCAATATTATTGTGGTTAACACAAAATATGATAACTTGTATTTATTGAAATAATTCCACAGTACGCCTTCTTATAGGTGTTCTTATTGTTTTAGTGGCATGAGCTGTGAAAAAGTTTTCTATTGGTCTTTAACTGGGTCATTAAAAAAAATTACTACCTTAAATTGAATTACATTTCATTGTATTCTTCAAAATTTTATTTTTTCCAGTTCATAATCCATTTTTAGTTACGTTGTTTTTTTAATTATTATTATCAATAAGTAGTCATTAGGTATACACCCAGATTTTTGTGTTTTATAAGAATAAATTTAAATAATTTTAATTTCTTACATCTTCTTCTTTCTTCTTTTACTCTGTCTTATCCCGCTTAAGCAGGGTCGACGTTGTTCAACCTCATGGTTGAGGTTGGTTGGTTTTGGCACATTTTTACTGCTGGATGCCCTTCCTAACGCCAATGATTCTACTTAATTTAATGTCCTGGGTTAGGACGGGGGTTTTACCCTCCATTCGCTGGGAATCGTAACAGCTACCCACAATAACCTCACCCAGCTTGGCTAGGGCCGGAAATGCCAGGCTCTCGTACACGGAAGGAACAGAATTTTCTGTCTGAAAAGTCTGCTCCGACCAGGGATCGAACTCAGGATCTCTGGACTACGGGCAGTAGTCACAACCGTTACGCCATGGAGGCTGGATTTTTAATTTTTTTCTTATTTTCTTTTTTTAATTTTAATTTCTTACATGATGTTATTTATTTTTCAGATTAAGTGCTAACAACCCATCAACATGTATAACGGTATAGGATTGCAAACAGCTAGAGGCTCAGGAACTAATGGCTATGTTCAAAGGAATTGGTCTCTTGTTCGCAAGACCAAAGAAAAAACGAATCTAAAGACTGAGAAAGATTTGGAACGAATGGAGGCCCTGAATAACAAACAACCCAACCGTGAAATTCTAGACCATGAAAAGAAGCGCAAGATTGAGATTCAATGTTTGGAACTACAGGAATTACTGGAAGACCAAGGGTAAGCTACTCATATGCTTTAAGGAGACTGTGCCAAATAGGGAGTCATTTTGTCCAGCTGTTTTGGAGTTATGTTGATTATTATGAATGAATTTAATTGGATTTTATTTACAGTAAGATTATGAAAAACAGCCATACAGAAATTATGTCATTCATTTAAAAAAAAAAAAAAAAAAAAAAAAATGATTAATTTCTATAGCCAAATTGATATTTTGGTTTAAAACTAAGTATTTAGTAACTTTTAGAGGATTAGTTTACTAAGTGTCACTTTGTAGTTTGTTTAAATTTGCTATTGAAAAGTAGGAATAAGAGGTTCTTGTAATGCAATGGAAATCTCATTATAAGTTAGCTCTTAGCTCAGGGGAATTATATGATGTAAAAAAAACCAATAAAACAATTTATATTATGTATTATCAAATCAAATCATAATTATTATAGAGTGTTTAGTCTCCATTATAGATGAAATTCCAACTTTAACTAAGATTTCAAAGTATTATAATTATAACTATTATTTTTTATGGTTAGAAAAGCAATTGAATTGAATATACATAGGTCTGACCTAAATATATTTCTTGCTAATGTAAGTTAAACCACTGTATTGAATTCATCTCATGACAAATGACAAGCATTATTATTTCTGACCTATCCAAAAATTATCAGAGGATTTTTTTGTTGTTGTTTTTTTTTCTCAGGATACCAAATTTAAAAAAAAAAAAAAAAAAAAAAAAACTTGCTCTAAAATAAAAGAAAAACATTTACCCAAACCTGTTTTAACATTATTTTTTTCTTTTGTTTTAGACTCAGTGAGATTGAGGTAGATGCTAAGGTCATGGCATACAGACTCCATCTCAACAAGCATGTTGAGAAAATCAATGAGCCACCTCTAGATGAGTTGGGTCGTGTCATGTAAGTCAATTTCTTGCTTGGGTTTCTTGCTTCCGCATCTATCAATATATCTTGGAATTATTGTGTTTGTTTTTTCTATTTCTTTCCTATGTAAATTAAGATGTACATTTTTTCCCTTTGTTTTTCATTATCTTGTTTTTTCTTCTCTATTGTAATTTGTGGTGAGTTTCTTAAGGAATAATTATTTTTGATTAACATGAGTTTTGCTGCCACATGAGAATCAGTGTTGGTTTGTCAGTAATTGTAAAAAAGGTTAATTTTTTATCATTTAGAGCTTTTTTGATTTTTGTCAGTAGTCTAGCAAACAAGAAGTATAGTAGACTTTTTTTCAGTTTATTAAAATAATGGGGTTTATAATGAAATAGAAATTGTCTTTTTTATACTGCCAATGCCAAGGTAAAACTAAAAAGTACTTTAATTTCAGCAGTTTGAACGAGGTCTTTACTTATGTTCTTTTCCCAAGTTTTATAATACATGTATATCAATTCCCCAAACTCACACTACTAGTCATCTTCCTGATTATACAACCCAAGCCCAAACTACTTGTCTATTCCCTGTTTATAGTGCCCAGCCAGACACTGGCCTTGGCACACTACTCCCCCAGCCAGATTTCTGATCTATTCACATTTTTAATCCCAATTCCAGTGTACTCCTTGTTTATAGTGCCCTAGCCAGATTACTGACCTAAACGCACATTTTATAGACCCCTGTCACCGCTAATTTACTCCCTTTTCATCCTACCTAAGCGCGTCAACAATATTCTTTCTTCTTCTTTTACTCTGACTTATCCCGCTCAAGCAGGATCGACGTTATTCAACCTCATGGTTGAGGTTGATTCGTTTTCGGCACATTTTTTACGTCTGGATAACCTTCCTAACGCCAACGATTTTATTTGATTTAACGTCCTGGATTAGGACGGGGGTTTTACCCTCCATTCGCTGGGAATCGTACCAGCCACCCACATTAACCTCACCAGCCTGGGTAGGGCCGGAAACGCCAGCCTCACATACACGGAGGGACCAGAATTTTCTGTGTGAAAAGTCTGCTCCGACGGGTGATCGAACTCAGTATCTCTGGACTACGGGCAGTAGTCACAACCGTTACGCCACGGAGGCTGACGTCAACAATATTTTTTAACACTCTGTATATGACGTGGTACTCATACTGTCACATTAAGTGTGTGTTATTTCTCTATATGAGTCAGTGGTCTGTGACTCTGTGCTATTAGTTGTCATTATAGATATACCCTTTTGTCTGTGCTACTATCGATAAAGATATCATCCGTATCACACAGCGGCCTCTAACTGATAACGACAGGTTCCGTGCGAGATAATTAGAAGGTGTTTTTAACTAAAGGTTCCAACTGTTTTGAGTCAGGTGTTTTCTTTGAGGTTCAGCGTGTTTTGGTGTTTTTTTTTAATGTTGAAAGTCCTTTCAGTTGTGTGTTTCTGATAGCTTAACCTTTAAATGCAGACGCGTCCATTAAGTATAAATAGTTGTTATAAACCTTTGTTGTATAATAAACATCTATATAAAAAAAAAAAATAGTTTAAATAGAACTTTAACCGACAGATCTTTTACATAATCAAATGGCTAATAGAATATAACTTGTTTATAATATCGAGGTAAGACTGAAAAGTAGTCCCTTTTCTCGAGCAGTCAAAGCTTCTTCTTGTTACGCCGTCTCTGACTAAAGGTTGGCAATCAGCGATCATAATGGCAGTTTCTTCCCTAGAATAAAGTTTGATGAAAATTTCTGACAATGAGAGACTAGTCCAGCGCTTGATGTCATCTATCCTGGTCAGTCAAGTGGTTAACGCGCTAGTCTGGTAATCCAGGTAGCGTAGGGGTCCTTTGGTTCGAATCCCACCCAATGCATCATTTTTTCCTCGTTATTTAAGTTTGTGACCACATTATAATAATACTCTGAGGGTTAGTTGGTAGAAAATGCTTTGAGCACTAACCTCGCTTAGTGGTTACCTTCCACTAAAGAGTGTTATTATTATTATCCACATATTCCTGGGCCGTCCTCTTGATCTTGCTCCTTCAACATCTGCAAGAATTTATTTCATGGGTGAATATTTACAAGCTAATTGTCTGTTAAGTTGTCATTATTTTCCTCTATTAACGACTATGCAACCTGTACAGTTAGAGGCACGCTTCCTCTCGGTAGTGAGTTTGAAGAAATGTTTTACCTTTGAAATATATTATGTAATAGGTATGACAGTAGTTAAAAACTGTTAGGTGATTCAGAGTCTTGACCTTCACAGTCAGGTGTTTGTGAAAAGTTTCAAGGTTTTGATATTTTCATTTATTTTTCGACTGCTGGAGTAAAAGGACTTTCCAGTCTTACCTCGGCAGTATAAACTAGGTATATTCTATTCTTAATAGCCATGTACATTTTTTCTAATAGCCTACTTTAATAAATTGGAAAATACACAGACTGGCAAAATCAGCCGACCACATAGGTTTTATCTCGTATAACATGTCTATTTCTTGTTGGACAAAAACATTTTTCATGTTTTTTTCTAATTGAGGAAATCACACAAAAATTGTTATAGAGATAGCAAAGACATAGAGGCGAATTTTCATAATTGAATGAAGTACTTGTTATTGTCGACCTTTCCCAAAGAGGTTGTAGAAGAAAAACTTACTCTAAAGCACCCGACCTCAGTGGCTTGATCGATAAGGCGGCGGACTTGTAACCTGGAGGTCGGTGGTTCAAGTCCCAGTTTCAGCGTAGATTTAGTAAAGCGAGTTTGAGTAGTTGTGATATCACGAAAGTGATTAACACAAATAAGATTACATTTTTTTTCAACTTGCTCTAAAGCAGCACCGAAGAAACTTTTAAAATAACTTTCTCTTCTGATTTTTCTTAATTTATAAAAGCAAATTATTATTATTATTATAGAAAGCTTCATTAGGTAGAACAAAAAATATATACAGTAGAATACAATGAAATATAAAGAAAAACAAAAAGATTAAGCAAATATACAAGAAAAAAAAGAGAATGAAGTTAATGAATGTCCTACCTAAAGGGCGGGGTTATTGCCTGTGGCAATCTCTTCCACCCAACCCTTTAAATTACCCAATAGTTTGACTAACAAGAGGACAATAATAAACACCACAGTTGAAGTGAATCTAATTGCCCAAAAAGTTCACCCACAGCAACAAAATAATAAAACATAAAAATTAAAACACTCCCCAGGCTTTTGAAAACGTCTGGGGAAAAAAGATAGAGAGGGATGGTCGGGTTTGAAATTAATAACACAATTATTAATATTTCTCCCCCTGTCAAATTTGTATCATTAAAAGCCACTTGTTCTTCCCCTTCTCGCACCCCTAGAAAGGGAAGTCCTCCCCTAGAAAGGGAAACCCTCCCACCTATAAAGGCCCTATCTCTTAAACCGTGTTTGTTCATCCTGCTTTGTGTACACACAAAGCGTACGCCTAATCCCATTACACTTTTGCGGGGACATTTTGACGAGGTGTTTTGATTTCATTAGAGTTCAACTCACAAGCAGGGGGCTTGGGGCATCTCACTTCCTTATTATTATTATTATTATTATGATACAACACTTTATTAGATATAAATGGACATTATTACAATACAAATAATTATTTTAACAATGAAAAAAATCGAAACAATATTTACAATAAAAATGAAAAAGAATAGAAAATATATAAAAACATATGTCCTAACTAAAGGGCGGGGTTATTGCCTATGGCAATTTCTTCCACCCAACCCTTGTGAATTATTCACACACAAAAACTGCTTTGTGCAAACATATTTGGCATTAATGTATGTCTATCTCGTTGGTGTAGCTTCTTTGATATGCCAGCATATGTAGACAGTACCAAAGAATAAAGTAAATAAGACAGAGTGTATTTCTATATTTTTTTGATAGCGCAAAATTAACAATAGCAATTACCGACCTAAGTAGCTAGATCGATAAGGCGGCGAACTTGTAACCTAGAGGTCGGTGGTTCAAGTTCCGGTTTCAGCGTAAAGCGATATCACAATTGTGATTAACACAAATATGATAACTTTTAACTAACTTATAACTTAGAATATTAATAATTAATATTAGAAACGTGCACAAATCAGTATCAGTATAAACAGAAAAGTGAGAAGTTGTATTAGATGTACATGAATATCAGAACATACCTGGACAGCTGTTTCGAGCTTATTAGCTCTCATCAACAGGTAATAGTTCTGAATATCCATGCCATCAACTAACCTCTCTATTTTAATCAGTATAAACAGAAAAGTGAGAAGTTGTACTAGATGTACATGAATATTAAAACATACCTGGACAAAACATATGATAACTTATAACTAACTTATAATAATAATTAATATTAGAAACGTGCACAAATCAGACTGAGGAAGAGAATGTTCGGAGAACTCGCGGATCAAATCCTTCTCGTGGTCCTGTGGCGCTGGCTTTTGGGCAAAGTTTTCGATTCCGTGCTGGGCAATGTCGGTACAGTCAGCGTGCGGCTGTATTTCGCCTACCAGTTCCTGCAGTTCAACATAGGTGTGATGGACGAGGTGCGAAAAGCCTGTGCGGAAATGGGCACTTTCCTATACGAGAAATCGAAACAGTAGCATTCGTTTAACTGTACGTTTAACCTAGACATTGAATCTGGGCGTCCATATAATCCTCTCACCACCGTGATTTAGGTAGCAATACCTATCTCACGGACACGGAATTATTATTACTGTACGTGACGTACGGAATTTTTGCGACGCGTACGGATATTCTCGCGAGCTGTGTACGGATATTCTCGCGAGCTGTGTACGGATATTCTCTTGGACTGTGTACGGATATTCTCTTGAGCTGTATACCAAGATGATCTTGCCATCTAGCTCATGTGAGAAATCTTCAGAAGTTTTCGGGTACGTATACTTTGGGGATCCTGTGTTGTTGTCTTTATGTAGGGCGTATTTTTACAGAATCTGATACGTCAATTTGACAAGAGCCAAGTCCGACACTGGAGTTTGACAGGAATCACAACTTTTATTTTTGTATGTGCTTCTCCTCGTGGTTGAGTTTGTTCTCCTCATGATTATTATTATAGAGCACTTTATTAGATATAAATGGACATTATGTACATACAAATCATTATTATAACAATGAAAAAAATGGAAACAATAAATACAATAAAAATGAAAAATAATAGAAAATATATAAAAACATATGTCCTAACTAAAAGGCGGGGTTATTGCCTATGGCAATCTCTTGACTCTAAGCACTCAACCCTTAAGAGGGAAAGAGAGTCTAACAGTACCAAACTTGTTAAGGGCGTCAATGGTTTGCGTTATTGTCTTTTGGTCTGACAACCCTATATATTCAACCTCCCATAGAGTTCATTACCTACTGTTTTTATCTAGTTATTTTATTAGCTTAAGTGGTAGTCTAAGTTTAATTATTGTAAAAAATATATGAAATTTATCAATCAATCTCTCTTCCTCCCTCTCTCCCCACCCCTCTCTCTCTCCCCCCCTCTTGCCCCCCTGATACTCAAAGAGGTGTCAGGTGGAAGAAAGCCCCTCAAGCATAAACCTCGGCCGCTTTGTGGCAAAGTTTCCCTCTCAAGGGAATTATTCTAAACAAGATGAATGGGAAATCAATGTTTTTGAATTTCAATGGGAACCTAATAAAAACACGGTCGCTCTTCCTTCCACACGTCTTTTCCTCTCTCTTTCTCTCCCCCTCCTCCCATCACTAATGTCTGTCTCTCTCTACACCCCCCTCTCCATCTCTCTGTCTCTCTCCCTGCCTCCTTTTTCTTATATACAAGGTGTCCTAGCATCGAAGAATTATGGAACAGGATTAGAAATCTAGGATTTGAATCCAAGCCACTATCACTTCACAGCTGACTAAAATCCGTAACAGAAAGAATTAACCTCACCCTTCCTGGGCAGGGTCGGAAATGCCCTACTAAGGCTCTGTTTTTTTGTAATATCTATTTAAATATCCGAGCTTGTCCTTTCTATTGGCACACCCTGTAAACTCTTTCTCTCTTTTTCCCTTTTGTATAGACTCTTTATTTCTCTCACAACCCCTTTTACTTTCTCTCTCTCCCTCTCTCTCTCTTCGTCTCTCCCTCTCTCTCTCTCTCCCTCTCTCCCTCTCTTTATCTCTCGTTTTGCCTGTCAAATCCAGAATGCCTGGAGGAGGAGGAGGGGGGGGGGGGGGAAGATATTTACGAGCGCCGAGCTTTATCCCTGTAATCCTTGAGAGTAATGGAATGCCACTCATCTCTACTCCCTCCCTCCCCCTCCCTTCGCCAATTTTACTTCCACCCCTTTCTCCCGCCTCTAGTATTACTCCCACCCGTTCTTTACCTCCTTCCCTATCAAAGTATTATTACTCCCACAACCCCTCTCCCACAACCCCTCCTCCAACAAATTCCTCCATACCCCCCCCCCTTGTTAATACATCTAACCTCCTTTTCATTCTCTCGCCCTCCCCTCCTCCCCCTGTACATTCCCTGTCCCCCTACTTCACACTTTCCCAAGAGGGCCGTGCAAAACGAAAGTATCAAATGCGTATTGTGTATTTTTATTATTATTATTTAACACTTTATTAAATGGACTTATGTACAACACAGATAATTACAAATTAATATACAATATAAGAGAAGTAAAAAGAGAGAAAAAAAAACCAAGAAAAAATAAATTAATAAATGTTGTATACATTATAATATAATTATGTCCTTTGTAATCTGAGGGGTCAGCTTACAAATTAAGTGGCAGAGAATGCCTGAGGCATTAACTTCGCCCGGGATTACAAAACAATTGTAAATATAAATTAATAATGTTCTATGTACCCAGCCGGGACATGACAATAATACGTAATAATACGTCTTGGGCTTACTGCTGGAATAATGGAACTAAATAGTCCTAATCGGGCAGTATAAATAAGGCAATATTATTATTATTATAACAGAAGAAAAGAAAAGAAGACAATGAATATTGTTTCAACAGGATACAGGATATTAGAAAAGAGATGAGAGTATTTCTAATAGAAAAAGAAGAGGGAAGAAATAACAGGAAGTAGAGGAAAAGATATGAACCAGAAAAATAGTCAAGAGAAAATGATAAAAAAAAGAGAAAGTTCTGTAGGGATCAATATTTTGCCAACAAGTTATTCAAGTAGAGTGACTGTTGTTGAAATTTAATATAATGATATGTAATAATAACACTCTTTAGTGGAAGGTTACCACCAGGCGATGTTAATGTTCAAAGCACTTTCTACCACCTAACGATCTAGAGTCTTATTATTATGTGGTCACAAACTCAAATTAATGAGGAAAAATTCTTGCATTGGGTTGGATTCAAACCAACGGATCCCTACGCTACCTGGATCACCAGACTAGCCCGTTAACTAACTTGACTACCAGTGCTTATTTCCACGAGTAGGGATTTTTCTCCTAGCAGAAACGCACTTTTTGCACAGCCCTCCCACTTTCTCTCCCCCTCCTCAAATTCCTCCACCTTCCCCTCTCCCTCCTCCCCCCCAGCCTTCTCCCTCCCCCGCAACTAATTCTACCTCATCCCTTCGACCCTTATATTTCGACATCTGTTTCTTGCCACTGAACTGGAATACATGAGGAAGCTGCATGGAATGTGTGTGCTTCAGTCTCCTTAAAGTTGCTATTCGTGTACTGTGTTTCAAAAAAACGACAAACATTGGTAGTCAAGTGGTTAAGGCGAAAAGGAGGGGGTTCAATCCAGGTATCCCACCCAAATCCCACCCAATGCATGAAAATTTGAGTATTTGACCACATAATAATAAGACTCTGAGGGTTAGGTGGTAGATAATGCTTTAAGCATTAACCTCGCCTGGCGGTTACCTTCCACTAAAGAGTGTTATTATTATCTGAGGTATAAGGGAAAATAACGTCTTTATTAAGAGAAATTTGGATTCAAGAGAAAAAACTTCCGGTCCCTTGAGTTCTTGAGTTTTTTTTTTTATTATTTATTTATGTAATAACAGGATAACATATACAAAGATATTTTTCCTAAGCTAAAGCTTCTAAGAAATTCTAAGGAAAAAAAAAAATCTAAGAAATAATATTTAGATCTTAATGTATCATATTTCTCGTTTTCATTGCAATTTCCACCATTTTTCCACTCGTTGGCTTCAAGTTCCAACCCACACTCCCTCATACTACTAGCTCATTCCCGCGTGCTTTTAGCCTGCAAGTAATGGAATGCGACCCTCACCCCTTATCCCTCATATCCTCCCGTTCCTCACTCCTCCCCTAATCTCTCCCCCTTCCACATTCCAACCATCTGTTTCCAAACTCATTCGTTTTTCTTCATCTTTTTTATCTCTCACCCCATCCCTTCTCTTCCTCTCTCTCTCTCTCTCTCTCCTCTCTCTCTCTCTCTCTCTCTCTCTCTCTCTCTCTCTCTCTCTCTCTCTCTCTCTCTCTCTCTCTCTCTCTCTCTCTCCTCTCTCTCTCTCTCTCTCTCTCTCTCTCTCTCTCTCTCTTGCAACAAATTCCTACCCGCTCTGTCTCTCTTTCTCTCATTGACAGTCCATCTCTCCCTCTCTCTCCCTCTTTCTTTCTGTCCCTCCCTTCCCTCTCGCCTCACGTTTCTATTTATTATAACATGTATTTTTCTCTCTTTAGACTGTCCGTCTGCCTATCTTGATCTCTGTTTTTTACGTCTCGTATACTGTCAAAAATATTTCTCTCTCCATCCCCCTCCTCTCTCTCTCTCTCTCTTTCACCCCCTCTCTCACTTTCACCCCCCCTCTCTCTCTCTTTTTCTGGAATCCACCGCCACTTTCCTTATCTTTCTTTTTATGTCTCTCATTTCCTCTCTAAACATATCTCTCCCTCTTCCTCCTTCCCTGCCTCGAGTGTCAAAACTACTCCCCCCCCCCCCCCCCCCCCACCACCCCTTATCTCGTCTTTTTTTATGACACGTCCTTCCTTCGTATTAAATTTCTCCTCCCCCCTCCCCGCGCGTCTCTTCCTCCTCCGTATTGCTAAACTTGCCGAACCTCTCCTCCCCGCCTGCACCTCTCTTTCCTGTTTCTCTCCTCCCTCTCCCCGCCCCCCTAACGGAACTATTGTCACTCCTTGCTAGCTCCGCCTATTTCTTTCTCTCTCTCTCTCTTCCCCCCTGCCTTCCTCTCTCTTTTCCTATCTTTCTCTCTCTCCCTCTCTTTCCCTATCTTCCTCTCTCTTTTCCTATCTTCCTCTCTCTCTTTCCCTACCTTCCTCTCTCTTTTCCTATCTTTCTCTCTCTCTTTCCCTACCTTCCTCTCTCTTTTCCTATCTTTCTCTCTCTCTCTACCTTTCTCTCTCTTTTCCTATCTTTCTCTCTCTCTCTACCTTTCTCTCTCTTTTCCTATCTTACTCTATCTTTCCCTACCTTCCTTTCTTTCTCCCTCCTCTCTTTCCTTACCTTCCTCTTTTTCTCTCTCTGTGTGTCTCTCTCTCTCTCTTCCCCTCACCCCATATTGCCAAACTTATCTCTTTCCTGTTTCTCCCCTCCCCTATTAACTATTGTCACTCCCCTCTTCTCTCTCTCCCTCCCAACATTCCTCTATCTTTTTTCTCCCGCCCTCCTCCTCCCCCTCTCCATTCGTTCTCGTAATTGATTTTCACTTCCCCTCCCTCGCCATTTTCGTTTCCCCTCCATTTTCCGGCGCTTGAATTTTGGTTGTGGTGTCTCGGAGTTTGGTAGAAACATTTTTAATTAAATATAACATCGATTTGTTACTTTCACTCGATGCATTCCAAAATAATAAGAGCTTATCATTCGAGCATGTAATAATAATAATAGTAATTAAATAATAATATATAGCCTTATTTATATTGCCCGATTAGGACTAATGAGCCCCACTGTTCCAGCAGTAAGCCCAAGACGTATTATGTGGGCAAAATACGAAATGAGAGGTTCACTTGTCATGTCCCGACTGGGTTATGAACCCGCGACCTCTGGATTACCCGTCAGACGCCTTGACCACTGAGCTACCGGGACAGACGTATGTAATTGTGTTTGTTGGATAAACTTCGCCTTCAACCCGTAGAGGTTTTACCCTCAAGGGGATAATAACCCAGCTAATAAAATAAATCTCTCACAACATGAGATGGGCTATTTTGTGGTAGTTACTGTGGCCGAGTGATGTAGCGCAGTAGCCTTGCATGCACGGTGACCTGGGTTCGATCCCCAGCAAGGTAGGATTTTTCTGCTCTGTACATTGGATGTCCGGAGTCGTCTCTCATACCTCGTGAGCTAATGTGAGTAGCGACCAGTGGCGGAATTATAGGCAAAAATTAGATATTGGGATATTAAAGATACGGAAAGGTCCAATAATTCTGCGCTACCCACTTAAATTGAGATATAATAACACAAAAAATCACATTTATTTATTTAGCACAAAGAAATCATACTTTACTTTGATCAATTTTGTGCTTTGGTTGGAATGTGAACTCGCGGATAGTAATAATAATAAGACTCTTTAGTGGAAGGTAACCACCAGGCGAGGTTAATGCTCAAAGCATTTTCCACCACCTAACCCTCAGAGTCCCATTATTATGTGGTCACAAACTCAAATCAATGAGGAAAAATTCGTGCACTGAATGGGATTCGAAACAACGGATCCCTACGCTACCCGGATCACTAGACCAGCGCGTTAACCACTTGACTACCAGTGCACACACAGATCCCATCATTAAATTGATTATCAAGCATTGACTCAGACTAAACCTAATCCACCCATTCACCCATACTTGTTAAGTAAAAGATAAACCAAATATTAGACCAGGTTATTTGAGAGGATTTCCTACCACCGCACTGTTTAAAATTCAATTTGAAGCTAGCTTATTTTTGCTTTTAAAAAATGAAATTAGCATACATTAAAACCTCCCCTCTGGAGTCTATTGTTTTTGTTCAGATCGGAGACGGAGGATTTTTTTTTTTTTAATAAGATTTTAATGTTGCGTTCAGAATAAAATAAATCAACATTTTTTCAGCAAGTAGGTGAAAAGATATATTTATTTCATTTTTCTTTATTTTTTTCTTCTCTTATATTGTATATTAATTTGTAATTATCTGTGGTTGTATAGAATATGTCCAATTAGTAAAGTGTAAATAAATAAAAATAGGTAATTGATAAATGACGAAAGATTTTAAGATGTATAGTAGTGCTAGCTACTAATGTTGGTTAATGGAGACAGAGGAGAGAGGGTAAAAAGACAGAAGGACAAAACAGAGAAGAAAATGTGGAGAGAAAGATGTATAATAAAAGAATAGATAAGAAGATAATGTATATT
Source organism: Bactericera cockerelli (assembly GCA_024516035.1). Lineage (NCBI taxonomy): Eukaryota > Metazoa > Arthropoda > Insecta > Hemiptera > Triozidae > Bactericera > Bactericera cockerelli. The sequence goes on along the minus strand of CM044963.1, from coordinate 10,519,588 downwards.
GTTTCAACAGGATATTAGAAAAGAGATGAGAGTATTGTTAATAGAAAAAGAAAAGGGAAGAAATAACAGGAAATAGAGGAAAAGATATGAACCAGAAAAATAGTCAAAAGGAAATGATAGAAAAAAGAGAAGGCCGAAGGAGAGAGAGAAAGAGAAAGAGAGAGAGAAAGAGAGAGAGAGAAAGAGAAAGAGAGAGAGAAAGAGAAAAAAAGAGAGGAATAAAGGGTGCGCAGATGTGTTTGTTTATTTTCCTGCATCCTGGAATTTTTCCATCTCCTCTCTCTCTCTCTCTCAGGATTCCTTCTGTTCCTCCCTCCTAAATTTACCCCCGCCTTCATTTCTCCACTCCATAATCCTCCCTTTTCTTTCTCTCTCTCTATCCTTCCCCCTTTTCTACCTTTCTACCTCTCTCTCTATTTCTCCTGTTCTACCTCTCTCCTACCAAGTTCCATTATCCCTCGCCCTTTCTCTCCCTCCCCCTCTATCTCCCTCCCCCTCTCCCCCCCCCTCTCTCCCCCCCCTCTCTCTCCCCCCCTCTCTCTCCCTCCCCCCCCCCCTCCCCCCTCTCTGTCTCTCCCACCTTGTTTTCCATTCTCTCACTCTCTGAACATTTCCTTCTTCTGGCAGGATGAGAATTTTCCAGCTCAGTGCTGGTCCTCCCTCGTCTGAAGGATTTGTTTTGATAGAAAATCTTTACCTCTCTCTCTTGAAGCTCTCACCCGAGCACTCGAGAGAACTGTAATTATTGTACATAATCCGTAGACCTTTTTTTTAATTTATTTTTTCGTCCTGTGTGAATAAATAATAAAAAAATAAATAATATTTTCCATTTTATGTTTTTTTTTTAAATAAAGGAAACATACCAGGAAAAACATTTTAATGAAATTATTGCATCAGAATAAGTGATTTTTTTGTCCTTTTGAAAGTAGTGTAATAAGTCACTTTAGTTATTAAAGAAAAAAATATTTGTTTTTTTTTGAAAATAAGTTTTTTCTTCAATGGTTTTTGATTTCCAAGTTTTTCGTTGAATTGTGACATTTTCAGCCCTGGGCTTTCCCTCGGTGACGCGCTGTGGGAAAAACGTTTGTAAAAAATAATTGAATTAGTGCGTAGAATCTCGGAGAGGGTAGAGAACCTTTTTATCTATGAGTTTTTCAAGTATAACTTTTTTTTGTGTTTTTAATAAGGAATAAATTTTCTAGAAAAAATTAAAGTTTATATTCAATATTCTAATTATAGAATTGGTTTTTCTTTTAATTTGGGTTTTAACGCCGCTTTCAACGGCATGGTCACATCAGAAGCGATATAGAATGAAAATTTCTCGTTTGTTTGCCATTGTAGGGCTCGTAGATAGTTTATTTGGGTTGAAAAATTTCAATTTGGCTTCTTAGTTAGTTTAAAAATTGAAAACCATTAGGGTTCCTTTCTTTGACTAGGTCTATAACTACATATGAATTTACTTCTGCTTTTCTGTGTGTAAAATACTTACTTTTACTTCTAATGAATCGGTTAAAATGAATCACAGAGTTAATCTGTAATTCATTTTAACCGATAGGTGATTGCGAGATTATCAACAACCCATGTTATTTCGCTTCACTCATCTTCAATACTCATCCCTTCATTATTATTTTCTACCTGGGGAACTAGATTTTAGATATTTTAATAGTCTTTTGCAAATTTTGCAAATATTCTGACGGCAGCCCAATGTAACGAGGGGAATGCCCTCAATTTAATAAGGGTCATGTCATACATTATGCCCATTACACACGGCCAAAACCCGGGTAAAATGGATTTTGTTTAATGTTAATGTCTAAAATAATAATTAATTATCGTTTTAAATTTGTAGGTACTTAGGTTAAAAATGTCACAATTCACTTTTTTAACTTTGATTTTTTTCTTTTCCCATTATTCAGTGTCACCTCATGCTCAAAATGTAAACAGAACAATTTTCATATGACCTATGTGTCATATAAAATGAACACACCCACAAAAAATGAACAATTTTAAATATGACAAATTAATGTACAGAATGGTCTACACCTGATGAGAATTCAAAAAGAACAAAAAGTATTTTTGTGCCAAAAAAAAAAAAAAATTCGTGTTTTTTTTGCCTACGTGAACTACTGCTGGAAGAAATTTAACGAACCTTGATGTAAATAGTGTGAGAAAGTCCAACAAGAATAAGGAGAAAGCGGGCGACAGCCTTTTTATCAATATCTGTGCGTCAAGTAACAACCACTGAAATGAATTTTCTCAATGTATATCCCATTCAGGATTGATCTCTATATTGCAGTCTTGCATCTCATTCATGGAAGTTTTTTATTAACAGAGCTAAACACACCTGAAACTCGTGAAGATAAATTCCTACATCTCTTCTCCCTATTCTATTCATGTGACATTAATTTCGCTCCTTTAAGTTCACTTGGGGATTTGAAAATAAGACGCCACGTTATGAAAAGACCTGCCAAGGAATGAATTGTCGGAGTAAACATGCCATGTTTACGAAGCAATATTGGGACTCTTTTCATGTACAACATTGTATTGAGATGCATGAAGTTCAACGTCTGTCTTTAGTCTCAACTGGAGATTAAAATCAAATGAAAATGTTCAACAGAAAACGGAAGAAAAAGATGTTTACTATCTTTGGCAGATGTATATTAACGTAGATATGGACTCAGAGACACATATAAATAATACATACTAAAAGATGTAGTTTTTTAGAGTGCTTTTTACCCTCACAAATGTCTTCCACTATGTTTCCGAATATCCGCAAGTACTCATCTACAGTGAATAGTTCCCCCGGTTGTAATTTATTGTTGAGTGTTTTTAATTATTAATTTAAATATATAATTAATTTTAATTTAAGTTCAATTAATTACTGTAAATTTAAGAGCAATACAACAATTCGACGTCTTCCATTAAATTATTTATTGTAATTAGACATTAATTAAGTTTATTAAACTGGTACATCCCAGTGTCTTCCTTAATTTAACTTATTTTGCAATAATCTTAATTTTTAATGTGCTTATTCTTGAGAGATTTTTCTCGGAAACTAAAGCTCTAGATTTTTTTGTGTAAGAACTTAAATAACCTAGATTTAATGATATAATTTTAATTCAAATACAACTGATCCATGTCTTCCAATTGTCAATTGACATAATTAATTATTGTCTTCCAACAATTTGTTTCTTTTTTCTAATATTTTTTAAATAAATAATAATTTATATAAAAATTATTTTTTTGTGTGTCGTGATTTTTTTACACCTTGAAAATGTGTGAAAGCGAAATCATCTATCAAAGCAGCGCCACCAATGTTTCGGAGAAGGGACCACAAAGAAGGATAGTCAGTGTAAATAAAATGTGTAAAAGAGTTCATTTTGAGTCATCAATAGAAGAAGGGTTCAAAGATGAAAATGAAAATTCAACGAAAAGGTTTGATAGGAAAGAACAGAATAGTCAAAATAAATATCAAAATAATAGTGAACCTCTTACAAATATAAGCAAAAAATCTAAAGCAGTACTAACTGATGAAAGTCGAAAAAATACGCAAGAAGAACAATTGAACGTAGTAAGTCCTCTTGAAAACACGTTGAGAAATGATCAAAACTTAACCAATGATAGTATAGATGAGCTCAAAAATAAACACGATGGAAACTGGACAACAAAACTGACAAGTCTTTTAACCCAACAGAGGCGAATGAAGAAGAGACAACTGAGACATTTGAACCAGAAACTTTTCACTAAAAATAAAATTAAAAAGAAGAATGTAGGAACAAGGAAATCAGTGGATAAAAATAGAACTCATTTTGATGGTGAAAATCTGTTGCTCAAGGAAACTATCAGTGAGAAAAGGATTGGCAGAAGCAAAGCATTGAAAACTGGAGTTGAGAATGAGAATTTATTGAAAAGAAATTGTAGGAGGAAAAACGTTTTCACGAATGGTATTGGAGAAGTTTTACTCAAAAAGACGATTAATAAAACAAAACTTAATATCAAAGGAGGCACTGTTTCAAATGCAAAACATTTACCCCAGTAAACAGTGAGGTTGATCTTGGAAAGACCACATCACAAGTTTCTCATAATCTAGAAGATATGAGAAACCAGCCTGAAATATGTAATGGAAATAATGTGGAAAATCAAAATAGAATAGACAATCCAGTTGACCAAACTGGAGACGCCAAACATTCAAGAAAGTCTCAACCATTCCCTCTAGCTAACAGGCCATCGAAACTCCACCAGTCAGCCCTAACGAGAAAGTATCTCTCCATGTTAAAAACTATTCTATCCAACGATAACGATTCTAGTGCAAAGAGGAACTCAAATTTAAAAAAGACATCGGGTGAATTTGTGTCCGCTGGACAGACTCTGAATTTCTCATCCATGGAAACCCTTATTACAGCTTTGGTAAAATCGTCGAACCTTGCCCCCTCCGAAGCAATCCATGCGAAACAGAGAAATGATGGAGGTGGTCAGGATTCCGACTTGACTGACGCTTCATATGCAATGGAGGAATCCAATACTAGTCTTTCTCCACGAAATGATAGAAAGAATTGCTCATACAGTCTACAAACACCGAATGGTCCAATCCTGCAATCCAATTTAGGGACCACCGATTCTTCCAAGACTTCGGTTGATGTCAACTTCGCAAAGCAATAGACCAGAACGCAGCCTTACAACAGAACCTCATTGTAAACGTTTCCTTGAACCAGGACAGCCGTCAGAACAAGTGGTCCAATCTTGCTGAAACCGACACTACCAATCTTTGTAACGAGCTAAGTAAGTCTTCTGGTGGTGATACTGCAAACTCATCTGAGATGAAGAAGAACAGGCGTCGTCGGTATAACTTGAAAAAGCGTCTACGAAGACGATTGATGAACCAGTTGAATCGGTTGGGTTGTTCGTTTTCGGAGATGGAAGTGGTTGAAATGTTGAACAAATCTGGTAGAGGATTATTGGACAATCGGGTAATGCTTTGTCAGCGGTTTCACCAAATGAATCCGGAAAGTATCGCTGTTTGTCCATCTCAACATTATTCATGGAGCAATAGCCTGCATCAGTCGTGCTCGTGTGAAACTTCTAATAGCAACGCGTTTAACAATTCAAGTCATGGGCGAAATCCATTTAGCGTTATCCCGCAGCAAGAACCATCCTGTGTATTGACGAGTCACAATTGCCGTCTTGAAAATCGCGGGGCGTTAGCTCGAGACAAAAATTCCTGTGTTAACTGTTCTTGTTTCGAGAGTTGGCGATCAATGGCTGTAGCGAGGAAACTACCTGTGGATTTTGTATCGATGAAACGATCGACTCCTTGCGTGAGGTAATTTTGAGCTTGCGAGATATTTCAAGTTGCTTTCGGAAAAATAAATACATAACACACACCTATGTCTACAATTTATTTATGTATGTCTGAATATTTATGTATGTCTACAATTTATATATGTATGTCTGAATATTTGTATGTCTGAATATTTATGTATGTCTGAATATTTATGTATGTCTGAATATTTATGTATGTCTACAATATATTTATGTATGCCTGAATATTTATGTATGTCTACAATTTATTTATGTATGTCTGAATATTTATATATGTCTACAATACATTTATGTATGTCTGAATCTTTATGTATACAAAATCAATATTCTAGCACACCACTTCTAGTTTATGCTGCACTCTTAAAATTTGGCAACCGTCGAGATCGACGAAGCTACACAATGATGATGATTATTATTATTATTATTAAATGCTTTATTAGATACAAAGACATATATATGTACAATACAAATAATTATTATTATAAAAATAAAATAGAAACAATATAAACAATAAAATGGAAAAAAATTAGATAAATACATTAATATGTCCTAACTAAAGGGCGGAGATATTGCCTATGGCAATCTCTTCCACCCATCTTCTGGCAATCTCTTGATGATGATGTCTGTCTACATTTTCATTTTATGCATCAGAGATTAGCTTTGCGGGCGTGCGGATTTCGACACTGATATAGGTACCACATATAACTCTGAAAGGGAATAATATTCAAAATAAACCTTATTGATACTTTGAAGTGTTTTTCTTTGCATAAAATGCTTTACAATACCAGAGGTCGCGGGTTCGAAACCCAGCCGGGACATTACAAGTTATCCTCCCATTTGGGATTTTTACCACATAATAATATGTTTAGGCTTACTGCTAGAATAATGGGACTTTAGTAGTCTTAATCGGGCAGTATAAATAAGGCGATATTATTATTATTACAACAATAATATGTCTTGGGCTTACTGCTAGAATAATGGGACTTTAGTAGTCTTAATCGGGCATTATAAATAAGGCGATATTATTATTACAACAACAGAAAAACACTTTTTTTAACTCGACTACATAATAATATGTCTTGGGTTTACTGCTGGAATAATGGGACTTTAGTAGTCTTAATCGGGCATTATAAATAAGGCGATATTATTATTATTATTACTACAACAATAGAAAAACACTTTTTTTAACTCGACTACATAATAATATGTCTTGGGTTTACTGCTGGAATAATGGGACTTTAGTAGTCTTGATCGGGCAGTATAAATAAGGCGATATTATTATTATTACAACAACAAAAAAACACTTTTTTTAACTCGACTAAAAATCCCTTTTTTTAACTCAACTAAAGATCCCTTTTTTTAACTCGACTAAAAATCCCTTTTTTTAACTCGACTAAAAATCCCTTTTTTTAACTCGACTAAAAATCCCTTTCTACCTCCTCTGCCCCTCCCTCAGTGTGAAAGAGACCCACCAGCTGGCCGCGGCACAGCTCGAGAAGAACGCCAGACTTCGCGACGCCTTCGGCATTTCGGCCGAATTCGTCGAGGGCAGCTCCCTGGACCCGGCGCGCCGGGAGAAGGAGGCCGCCGTGCGAGCTCTGGCCGCAGCGGCCGCCACGAGAGAAAAGGAGAAAGCGAAGCGCTACGCGCTGGTGCGCACCCCACGCCTGAAGTCGACGAGGAAGCTTTGCGGAGACGAGCCAGCACGAAGAAAAGAAAGCGGCGAGACAGGTGAGGAAGTAAAGTGTGTGACCTCTATGCATAGAGTAGCCATAGAGTATGATATGCATAACTGTGACTTGTGTATATCATAGTATTTGCCCAAGTAACTCTTTGAAAGAACATTTAAATACAATGGCATAAAATAATACAACAACTTAACAACAGAAACAAAAATACACCCTATCCCAATTACATAAAAAAATCGGAGCAAAAAAATATTTTTTTTTTTTACAAAAACGAACACAATACTTCACACTGGTCGCTTATCCATACAAATAGCTATTCATGTTTTTACTAATAGTAATTATTCTCAAGAACCGGTATGAGTAAAGTAATTACTCGTCCCGTCTCTAACATTACCTGACGGGTTGGTTTGTTAAGCGTCGCCACCATATCCTATTCCTATCTTTGAATTTTTCTTCCTGACTAACTAAACTCAACGATATTCCTCTCCTTAGTACATTTGTGTGCATTTTGTACTTATGTGCAGCGGTAGTCAAGTGATTAATGCGCTATTCTGGTAATCCAGGTACCGTAGGGATCCGTTGGTTCGAATCCCACCCAGTGCATGAATTTTTTCTCATTAATTTGAGTTTGTGGACCACTTAATAATAATGACTCTGAGGGTCTAAGTGGTAGAAAATGCTTTGAGCATTAACCTCGCCTGGTGGTTACTTCCACTAAAGAGTATTATTATTATTATATTTCTGATCATATCAACAAAAAAATAATCCCTACTTTTTTTTCAGTTCATCTGACGACACGAGAGCAAAAAGTCTAAAAAGAAAAAGTCGAAGAAATCCAAACAAAAGAGCAGGTAAGCTTGAGCGAACAATTTCTACTTTTGTAAGAATGGGGACATCTAGTAGAAAAAAACCTATAAATAACTCTTCAACACCATGCCAAACTATCTTTTTACAATGTGGGCCTGATTAAAGCTAACTTTCAAGCTTCACTTAGTTTTGTACGAATATTACGCTACAAGCAATTTTTTTAACAGATTTAGCTTAAAAAAACACCCCTATAAAAAAAATGTAGCAGGCTGAAAAAAAAATTTCAACACATCTCTGAAGTCCTCATTCTAGAATATTCTATACTGATTTTTTTTATTAAATTTATTTATTTAAACAACAAGATAACATAATACAAAGGTATTTTTCCTAAGCTAAAGCTTCTTAGAATACATTTAATCAATAGCTCAAGTATTGACGTATTATCTCATTAATTTATATATTAAACTGAAAAACAGGTTCCATCATTCATATGAATCTAGATAGCAGATTCTTACTAATATTTCAGTTTAGGACTATTACTCCACCGATATGGTTATTTTCATGAAGTATTGAAAACGAAATATGTTGCAAAAAGTCAGTCTTCTTTTATGATCTCGAACATTCACAATATCTATCTATGATCATGAAACATTTATCAAACATGCTATGATCACAAAACAAATTAGGCGTGCATTTTAAATCTATTAATCATTCTGATGTCCAAATTTCTATTATATAATCATAATATAATCCCATTCTCAAAACATCTACGTTTTCTAAACAAATTAGGAATTAAAAATCATCATATTATATATTGAACAGTCATTTATGCTGATATAAAAGCAGTATGGTGTTCTTTTGAAACACCGAAACTGTATTTTAAACATTATATTATGATCCCTCATTAGTTACAATATAATACAACCTACTCTTTTTTTTCTTTTTTCAATATTTTCCCCCATTACGTATTTATCATGGAAATACAGATACTTCAATCTAATGAATAATTAATGTACTTTATCTCAAAAAATATCATCTCTATTAAACATTCTGTGTGTTATTCTGTTCTCTTTTTTCACGTTGAACGTTAAATTAGGAATAGTTTTTGAGACGACGGATTGATGATGTAGTTATTAAAGTCGGGGGAATCGCCCGCAGGTCCCCCCCTCCCCCTCTGTGGGTGGGGCGGGGGGCGCGGGGGTTCCCTGGCTCGACTTTGTCAAGAGGTGAGTTCCTACCCCTTCTATACCTACTACTCTACTTCTCTTATAGTACTTTTGTGTCTTAAATCTGCGGGGAAATGGCAAAATAATGGTAGGCGACATTTTTCAAAATTTTCGAGCAAAAGGGTGGTTTCGTTACGATGGATAAATCACAAAATAGAATGATCAGATTTACACATTTGAACAAGTCTTTATTACAAGGCCATAGAAACTAACAATCTGGTTACTCTGATTAAATAACCCACAGGCTTGATCAAAAGGCGTTGCTTTCCAGCGCATTTCACTTCAAATCTTTTGTTTTTTTCGACTTCAATATGTGTGTAACACATCGCATCGTAGAGAGATGTAATCTTCTGGTTACTCTCTCTCAGAGCACATCAACTTAGTACGAATCCCCAAAAAGTTAGCATTAGCTTAGGGGATGTAATTTATATAAATTTATAAAAAATTAAATATAAATAAATGAATGTTCAATATCAATCAACAAATCCACATTATCCGTAATATTATCTTTTTTTCGATTTGCTTACAAAATTTTTGCCATTACCTTAAGAAATAATTTAAATTTTGTGTCTACCAAACTTTAGTATTTAGAAAACGGCTTCATGTTTCGGTGAAAAGTTGTGTGGGAATTCTCGAATAATAAACGTAGAGAAAACTGGTGTGTCTTGTAATGCCCAGCACTTGATACGTTGTGTTATAAGTATGTTATGCACACGGTTTAAGAAAAGGTAATGCTTATTCTTTATAGAATGAGTGTGACTTTTTCCACATATTTGTATTGAAAATAACTGTGTAAAATTTCAAATATTTTGAAAGGACTATCGAAACTGAAAGCGAGAAAACAAATATGAATTTTTTTCTTTCTCAGTTTATTTCTCAAGAATTCCCAAATAGAAAATCCCTTACCAAGTGATCTGAAAATTTTGATTTCTTACTGTAGAAATCTGTTTTGGGATTGAGAAATTTCATGTTCGTTTGATGATTGTATGTGTAAGAACGTAGAGTCATTTCTACAATTACTGTCGAAAAAAAGATTGGTTCTGAATATCTAAATGTTCTTTTCAAATTAATGTATTGGTAATGGAGGCTTTTCCTTAAAAAATAAATAAATGTGTTGGGTGACCAAAAAGGGACGCTTTCGATTTTTTTAAAATAATAAGAAAAATAAAAAACAAGCCAAACTTACTGATGTCTCCATGTACATAGTAATAAATAATATATTTTAATTTATCTTTTGGGTATTACAATTTTTTCTATTGAAACAACTCTAAAATTGGAGCTGTATTATAGAATATGTTTAATCATCAGTTGCAGACCCTTTTCCAGTTTAATTGGTCGAGAGCTCTGAATCTCTTCAGACATTCATGTACCATCATTTTACATTTGCTTCCCTTTACATTGACGGAAAACAATTATTTTTTATTAAAATCCTTCTTGTCACCCAGCCTTCCATTCTGTATCGGTTTAAAAAATTAAAATAGTTGTTCACGTTTTCCTATTTTCTTTTCTTTCGAATTTGTTTTCGTGATAATGATGGACGTGAATAAAAGTGTGAAAGTTAAACAGATTTGTTCAGAATAGAAGAAACTAGGTACTTCTATTGGGACTGTAAAATCTAGCATTATTTATTATATCAAATTCGATCAATTTATTTAATTCAAGAATTTACATACAGAAATCTTTTAAATTACAGAAACAAAATTGAAAGGTTTTTGCCAACGGCATTCTCTTGCGCACCACCCTTAGATAATGTTTCATGCCTTCTGTTAAAAGGTTCTGCCATATGTACTTGTTAGTATAAAATCAAAAGCTGTCAACTTTCATACTATCCATTACAAAAGGAATGACTGCAACCACTGGTAGCAGTCGATTTTCAAGAGATAATAAAAAGTCAAATCACTGATGATAAAAGAAATCAACTCACACAATTTGTTAATAGTAGTCATCATTTTGACATGCTATGTTAAATAAAATATAATTGTCATGTTTGAGACTTAATATTATTATAAATTGCTTAAATATTACTTTATTTATCTATAACTTGAAGAAGCGATGAAAAATTAACTTTTTTTTCGTAGCTCTTTCTATAAATTGAATTTTTCAAAATTGATTATCTTTTCCAATTGTCAGTGATTATCTTTTAGTTGCACTAGTGTGACCAGTAATGTTCGGGGGCTCATTCCAGAAAGTGTTCTCACTCTCGAAATACACAAATCTTCCTCTCAACTGTCAAATTTCAACAATGCACACTCTGAATGCATTATCTAATAATAATAACAATACTCTTTAGTGGAAGGTAACCACCAGGCGAGGTTAATGCTCAAAGCATTTTCTACCACCTAACCCTCAGAGTCTTATTATTATGTGGTCCAGAAACTCAAATTAATGAGAAAAAAATTCGTGCACTGGGTGGGATTCGAACCAACGGATCCCTACGCTACCTGGATTACCAGACTAGCGCGTTAACCACTTGACTACCAGTGCACATCTAAACGACATTTGAGGATTTTGGGAGTGCGAGTGCTTTCTGGAACTACGCCTAGGTGCCAAAATTCTTCTCTGTTCCTATCTGTTTTTCTTTTGTGATTTTGTTTTTGATAGTAGTTTACGTTATTACACTTAATATTTATCCGTTTCTCTTGGTCCAAGATGGAAAAATATAATATTTTCGAAATAATTCCACACTTTTGGTAGAATCTTTTTTGGGATATGATGATCAAGTGTATCTAAATCAAGGAAAAGAAGATGCTCTTTAATGATTTATCATGGTTTCCAGTTTCCTGATTTTTCTATGATTTTTTTTTCTTCTCATGTCACCTTTTATCTTCCATGGTAAGTCGGTAGGTCGTACATTGAAGCTGTGCGATTGAATAGAGAAAAAAACTTATTCAAAGTTCTCTGCACTTTGAATAGTTTTAGGAAAGACATAAAAATCAGAAAATTACGTGTCATAGATTAATTTTTTGTCGTAGAGATCCTTGAATTTTGTAATCGGACACGTTTTAATAAATAAAAAAATTGCTGTATAAGTCGCTTATGATACCTTTAACCTTTAACAAATGTATTTTTAACAAAAAAAAATCTAAGAGAAATGACTCCAATATAAGCATTTCAAAAGCAGGTCCTAATACTCAGAAAAGGTACGTTCTTTTCACTTGTATTTTTCTTCTAAACGAATAAGTTTTGGTTCATAGAGTTTGTACTATATAAAACGATCGGATATTAACCTAGAAATGCCGATTTTTCGTTATTATTTGGACTAACCAAGGCCAAGAAAATACATATAAACTTTGCTTTCCGTAGTACAGTAAGTTGATGTTCTATAAGTTACCACCACTATTTGCCACCGAAACCGCTGCTAAGCTTGATATTCACTCCATTAGGCGGAACAACTCTTGCTCAGATTCGATTATTTGTTTCCTGGTTGACAGATCCTCCTCTCCCTCAGCTACTCATGGAGTGAAGAAGAAGAAAAAGAGAAAGAAGAAAGAGAAGGACAATAGTAGCAGCGACAGTTTGCAAGAGGACAGGTAAGAGAAAGTCGAAGTAATTCTTCGTCTCCCACTTCGCCCCCATTTCCCAAACCTTTTTAAGATTGAAATTAGTCAATCTCTTCCTAAAATTTTAGATTGTTTGGTTCAGGCAGTCCTATATCCACATTTATGATGCCCCAAATATTTGAGCCTTTTCATGGGTGCCTATAATAATGTTATCATACATGTGTTAACCACTTTCGCGGTGTCACATCTACTCAATCTCGCTTGACTATATCTTTGCTGAAACCGGGACTTGAACCACCGACTTCCAGGTTACAAGTCCGCCGCCTTATCGATCAAGCTACTGAGGTCGTTTGGGTGTCTATAATAATAATAAGAACAATAACAATAGCACTCTTTATTAGAATGGTAACCACCAGGCGAGGATAATGCTCAAATCATTTTCTACCAACTAACCCTCAGAGTCTTATTATTATGTGGTCACAAATTCAAATGAATGAGGAAAAATTCATGCACTGGATTCAAACCAACGGATCCCTACACTACCTGGATTACCATATCTGTTTGACGTCCACCAAAATAAAGTCTGTATTAATGATTATTTTAAACCGAAGTTCAACATTTTAAGTAGGGAATTACGGAGACATTTATTTCCAACTAAGAAGGTATACTTATGAACCTAATTTAAATATGTATAAAGGATTCTTCTTTTAAATTCCAGCGATGAGGAAGAAGAGAGTTCCCGACAAAGATCCAAATCATCCAAACGCAAGAAGACTGCCACTCCGGTCTCCAGTAAACATGTGGAGGTATGTTATTCATCAATGTCATCAAAAATCTCTATTTAAAATTGCTGAATTGAATCTTTGTTCACAAAAATTGAATTATTTAAAAATAAATTAGTTATTTTATGCTAAAAAATGTAGGTGGTTTGAATTACCAATATTGTTGTAGCGACATAATCCCTCTAAGTAGTTTTGATTTTTTCGAACCAATTATAAAAATAATGCACTGGTTTTTTCTCCTATTTCAAACGTTTTTAAAATGTTTAAGAATCAGTCAGCTAACAAAGTTGATTGGGGTTTTTGTTTCTATAAGTCGCCTCATACGACAGTAGGAACACCCGTAACTTTGACTCCAATACAACCTCATTACTTTGCTTTCCTAACATCTGCTCTACAATTAATTCTTGGTTTTTCACTTTATTTTACAGAAATCCAAAAAGAAAACAAAGACTAAGTACTCGGATGATGATAGTGAATCTGACGACAGTAGCTCAGACACTGCCAATGTATCTAAAGCTCTCAAATCTAAGAAAAACAAAAACTATCGTCCTCCTACTCCTTCAACTTCTGATGAGGAAGAAGAAGAAGAGGAAACTATTGATCGGCATGGCAAGCGAAACAAACGACAAGAAGAAGCATTCAGTCGCCATGGCAACCGAAATGATCAAGAGGAATCACCTAGTCATAGCAACATCAAACGCGACTCTCGACTCGGCAAAAATCGGAAGTCTCGATCGAAAAGTCGATCTCCCCGCTCCCTACAAGAGCTACTGGGAAAGTGCTGAAGCAGATTTGCTGAAGAAGTATCGAGACTCGCGAAAGATCGTTCGGAAATCGGCTTCCCGATCTCCCCCGAAAGAAGTGCTTCCGGCAGACAGTCGAGACGCGCGGAAAAAGAAGGGGAAAGGAAAACGAGACCCGTCTTCTGACACGTCTTCACTGTCCGAAGATGATTCGGAAGTTGAAGGCAAACGCCGGAAAGACGCGAAGAAGCCCACGAAAAGTCAGAATGATGAGGGCAAGAAAAAGTTGAAAAAAGACAAAACAGCTGACGATAGTTCCGAAAGTGATGCGGAAAGATATGTAGAAAAAAATCGACGAGGAAAACAAAAACCTAGCGTGAGTCAAGCGTTGGAACCAACCAAACGTAAATCTAAGAAAGACAAAAAAGAAAAACGGAGAGACAGTTCCTCAAGTTCCAATGACGAAGACGAATCAGAACCTTCGCGTTCGAAAAACGTCAAGCCGGACAAACAAAAAAGACCAGAGAAATCGAAGAAAAATCGGAAACTAGGAGACAAGACTAAAAGCAAAAAGCGTACCAATGATTCACAGACAAGCGAATCCTCTGACATTGATGCATCTGAGAGTGAACGAGAACGGAACGCTACTCACAGAGTCAAAGACAAGCGAGCGTCACCAGTTAGTAAGAAGAATGTTTCGCCGCGACGTAAGAGTGTTTCACCGCGTAGACGACCCACCTCACCTCGGAGGAAAGCATTCTCGCCGAAGAAACAAAGCGATTCCCCACCGGTGGAGAGACGCAGTGAGAGTCCTGTGCCACCTACTCGCGGGAAGAAATCACCGTCTAAATCTCCCGAGAAAAAGAAATGCACGTGGCCCACATATCCGCCCCGCAGACCTAGTCCCCGCAGAGCCAGTCCTCCCCGCAAGTACCGTCAGGACAACTTCCCGCGTCACCGCAGTCGCAGCGTCTCCCCGAAGCGAAGCATTTCCCCTAGACCCTGGGGGAGGGCCGGGCGGAAAGATAGCGCCTCTCCACGACGGTTCAGTCCAAGACGATCCCCGCCCAAGCGAAACTTTTCGCCCTTGAGGCGACGTTTCAGTCCCTCACCCTCGGGTCGCAGAGGCCGGCGATCCCCCAGCCCTGTGAGACGAGGCTTCGGGCGTGATAGACGCGTCAGTCGCTCTCCAGTACGAAGAAGTCGCTCCCCAAGACGTCAGAGTCGCTCCCCAAGACGTCAGAGTCGCTCCCCAAGACGTCAGAGTCGCTCCCCAAGACGTCAAAGTCGCTCCCCAAGACGTCAAAGTCGATCCCCAAGACGTCAAAGTCGCTCCCCACCATGGAGAAGTCGTTTTTCAACATCACGGAGCCCTGTGGGACGCCGCGGCAAACCATCTGATCTCGACCGTGGTCGTAAATCAGAAACTCCGAAGCGTCGTGAGCTGCCCGCTGCGAGCCGAGACAAACCGAAACCTGTCGTGAAACTTCGGGAAAGTTCGAGTTCCTCTCGGTCATCATCGGACGAGTCAAATGCCGGTGCTGCGTCGAGAAAAGCAGGCGAAAAGTTGGCGAGTAAAGCGAAAAGTGTGGAGAAAGAAAACGAAGAGATAGCGCATTTGAAGAGAAATCTGATGGAAAAGACGCGGGAGAAGAGAATGTCCGAGATGAAACGAGAACAGTTGGCTGCTCCTGTGTCGAATGGGGTGCTGACACTTGCGCAGAACGATTCGAACCGGTTAGAACCGCCCAAGTTACCCGCGGAACCATGTCTCAGCCAGGATCCGTCTCAAGTGAAGGACATGTCCATGTCTCCTGAGTCCTCTTCCAGTTCCAATAGGTAGGTTCTTTATTTTTAATTCACTTTTGAATTTTATTTTTTTAACCCGGGATCAGTACGGTTCGGTTTTGTAACGTATCCAGTACACGGTAACGTATACGGTTGTGAGAGAAATCTCTCACAACCGTACTGATTGCGGGTTAATTTACAAAACTAGTCTTGGACTGCTCTTGAAGACTTTAAAAATTTATGGTATGGACAGTTGGACACTATAGGCAATTCAAATGGAACTTGAACTGATATGACTATGATATAGCCTTGATAGAAAAAAATACTTGTTTCATATTATTAAAATATAAAATATGCAAAAAATATGGTTAATTTTCAATAAATAATTGTTAAAGATTTGTACAGTATTTGTACACACACATGAATCTCAGTTCTATGCGAGCAATATAAATATTAAATAATAATAGTATCGCCTTATTCAAACTGCTTGATAGGACTAATGAGTCCCAGCATTCCAGCTGCAAGCCCAAGACGTATTGAGATGTCAAAATTCCAAATGGGGAAATACTTGTCCCGGATGGGTTTCGAACCTGCAACCTCTGCATTTCCAGTCCGTCACGTCTTGACCACTAACCTACCGAGACAGACAGGTCTTGATAGCAAAAAAAAAAAAAAAAAAAAAAAACGAACACAATACCGATTTCTAATATTAGAAATTTCTCGGAAGTAATGTATGGGATTCAGAATAATGAGACTCATTGCTCCTAATTGAGCAGTATAAATAAGGCGCTATTATATTATTATTGTTATCACGATATAAGGGTCACAACTATGTGATCTTAGTGTGGGATGTAGACCACTAAAAGACTGAGATCCACAAAGAAGAAAAAAGTAAAGAGAGAGAAAAATCCCTGTGCAATAAATCTCTAAATTGTAATATTTTAAAAATGGTTATCATCATCATCATAGGGTGGCGTCATCGTGAACGATGGTAGCCAAACAGTGAAGACACAGCAGTTCTACCACTGTCTTTAGAAGGGGAGGCGCCTCATTGAGTCCCGTCTGGATTTGTCCCTTTTTGTCGATGCTTCATTGAGTCCCAAGGTTTGGAACGGTTGAAGCTATCGTACCACTCATTGAGTCCCGTACATAATTAATACCTATTTTTCCTCATACATAAACTTGTACATAGAAGATCATATTATTTGTCAGTGTTCTAAAAAATTAGAACACTCTTTTCATTTTTTATTAAGAATTCTTGTTTTTATTTTTATTCATGAATGAAAATGAAATTATTGTCTATTGGAATTTGATGCGTAAGTGAATTTTTTGTTAGAGGAATTTTGTAGTTAGATAGGGTTAGGTAAAGTTAACAAGGTGAGATTGCACGATAGATTTCTGACTTCAGTTTGTCGGGTAGGATGGTTGGGTGAGTTAGGGTGTTAGGTTAGGGTGAGGTCACTGCGCGACCCGGCCTAACCGCCTGCGCTAATTTCAACCTAACCTAAGCCCCTCACCCAAGCTATCCTAGCTGGCTAACGAAACACAACATTTAGACATAACTGTCCGCGTATTCATTTTTATAAAAATTAACTGTGTTCTTATTTACTTCTTCTTATATACTAACATCAGGTAAAGGGACTCAATGAGTCATATGGTCTGGTAGACCCAAAAATATTAGGGGACTCAATGAGGCATATGGTCTGAGGTACCTGCTAAAATTACGGGACTCAATGACATGAAAAAAAGTTCAACGGGACTCAATGAGTGTACGTCCCTTTAGAAGGAGGCTAATAATTGACAAAGGCCCCTAGAACCAAGCCAATACTGGTCTACTCCCTGTTTATAGTCCTCCAGCCAGACTGCTAGTCTACTCCCTGTTTATAGTCCCCCAGCCAGACTGCTGGTCTACTCCCTGTTTATAGTCCTCCAGCCAGACTGCTGGTCTACTCCCTGTTTAAAGTCCCCCAGCCAGATTAAAATTGGTTATGAAAAAAAAAAAAAAAATCATTAAGAATTTTTTAATGCTCCGACTCTCTTTATTCACTTTAATAAAATATAATTTTAAGTTAAAGTTATCATATTTGTGTTAATCACTATCGTGATGTCACAACTACTCAAACTCGCTTTAATAAATCTACCCTGAAACCGGGACTTGAACCACCAACCTCCAGGTTACAAGACCGCCGCCTTATCGATCAAGCTACTGAGGTCGGTATAAAATTTAATTTGAATTGACCTGAAATTTTCAGCTCGGACTCGAATGACAGCAAGCGCAAGAGACCGGCTGAGAAAGGATCCTCGGGTGCCGTCAAGAAGGAAAGCCCGAAGTCTCGGAGCTCGCCCAGTGCAGAGGCGAGAGACCGCCGGTCGCGACGCTCTAAATCTGGTAGGATTTACATGTATTATTTTAATTGTGGTGAAGCACAAGGCCTCTCACAATTTTTGTGGGTAGCGCAGCATTACTAAGAGCCTCTTTCACATTTTGAATTTTTCTATTACATTAATATCTTTTTACTCTGGTAATGCCGCCACTGGTCGTTACTCAAACAAGTAACTACTCATTTTTTCTCACGAGGTATGAGTAGACCCCGAACATCCAAGTACAGATCAGAAAAATTCTTGCCCCGCTAGGAATCAAACCCAGATCACCATGAGTGCAATGCCTAGCGCGCTAACTCACTCTGCCACGGTGACTACTGGTAGGATTTACATTGGTAGGATTTACTTTTTTGGTATCTTGGTTGATTGTGTCGTACAAATTTGCTTTACATAATGATGTTTGCCCTCGTTCCAAAAAGTACTCTCACTCTCATAATCAACATTTCTTTCTTTTTCACCGTCAATTTTTGTTAAAAAAAAACCAATGTCCACAATAAATAGAAAAATTTATATAAATATTTATTTATATATTTATTTTTTTATATATTATAAATATAATATATTTATTTAATAGGACATATATATGCCCTAACTAAAGGGCAAGGTTATTGCCTATGGCAATCTCTTCCACACAGCCTAGTGTCCTGACTCACTCGGCCACGGTGACTATTTTTTTCAATCATGATTTCGACTCGATTCCTCCTCTGTTCCCCAGGTTCCCGTTCTGGCTCCAAGTCGTCTCGCCAGCTCTCCCCGATTGACACCTCCGCCCTGGCGTCTCCCAAAGTGAGGCGAACCTCCCGCTCATCCTCCTCCTCCGATCACAGCGATGACTCATCCAGACGGTCCAGTCGCAGCAGTCACTCTAGCCGGAGTCGAAGGTATGATAATAATAATTTGCCCGGTAAACGGGTGTTTATTAACGGAGCAAGTCCTATGTAGAAAATGTCAATAAAATATGTATGCTATAACAATAAAATAAAAATTAAAACAAATCACAATAATCACAGCAATATGGTGTCAAAAATAAAAAAATACAAATGTCAATTGTAATAACTTTCAAAAATAATATAAACAATCAAGTAAAATCAAACATGTCACCCTTGGAATTGGCTGCCCGTAGCATTCTGTTCAGGGGTGAAAACAGAGTGTAGTTTGTAGGACATGACGGATAGTGATAATAGTAGCATTCACTCTAGGCGGCGGATAAAATCCCGTTAGCAGCCATCTATTTATGAATCAACCAATCAGAGAGCTCATAACATAGAGCAAACAACATTTTACTTAAGATAAATTTCTAATATTAGAAATCAGAAGTATTGTGTTTGTTTTTTACCATTGTGATACTATACTAGCACTTAAATTTAATGCTCGATTAGACTATGCAATGGACTAATCAGTTAAATTCTCCATTAGACTGAAAAGATCTCTAGTTAACTCTCCGATTAGCCTTTGTCTTTGCACTAGGGCCTAACATTAATAATAATTATCTCTCTGTTTGTTTCCAGCCCCCGTCGCAAGCCCCGTCACAGGTCTTCTTCTTCTTCTTTATCTGACTCCTCCTCTTCCTCCTCACAATCCAACAAGAAACGGAGATCACACTCTCGTGACAAAAGATCACACTCGAAGGATAAACGATCGCGATCGGGCGAGAAAAGGTCTCGCTCAGGCGATAGAAGATCACAAAGATCGCATTCCCGTGTCAAAAGATCACCATCTCGGGAAAAACGATCCAGATCCGGTGACAAAAGATCACACACATCCCGATCGATTGATCGACGATCACACTCGCACGAGAAACGATCACATTCTCGAGACAAAAGATCACACTCACGAACTAAGAGATCGAGGTCGGGTGACAAAAGATCACACTCCTCCCGATCGGTTGATCGCCGGTCTCAAAACTCTCACCACAAAAGATCGCGCTCCGTAGACAGAAGATCACACTCCCGAGATAAAAGATCACACTCGCGAGATAAAAGGTCACGTTCAAGGACACATTCTCACGATAAAAGATCGCAGTCTCACGACAAAAGATCACGTTCAAGGTCAAAGTCTCACGACAAAAGGTCACGTTCAAGGTCAAAGTCTCACGACAAAAGGTCACACTCAAGGTCGCGTTCAAGGTCACGCAGTTCATCCCACTCTCCCTCCCCCTCGCGCTCGCGTTCCCCCTCCATACCTCGGAGGCGAGGATCCCCGAGCTTTCTCGACCGGAGACGAATTACCAGGTAGAAGGAATGAACACCCCTGCTACACCCCACCCTCCCTCACAGGGAATCCCCGAGTTGCTGCGCCAAATTAAGCCCCGCCCACCTCTTTTTAAACTCAACTAAGCCTCTTTGAGCTTTGTCAATGCTTTGCATCAATTTTACGTGAAAAAAGGTTTCGGGGCTCAATTTGGGTGAAGCCATCTCCGACTTTCCTAGAAATGACGCTTTTTTTGCCCGAGTTCTCTCCCCGCTTCAAACTAGTTTCAATTCGACTTCCCGAGAGTAGTCCGAACAAATATCTCTGTGTAAAACGAGAAATCTTTTGCTGTTCTGTACTCACTGATGTACGCGAATCCAACTGTTACTTTTTTTTCTATTTAATGAGATCAGGAGGTTATGTGATTTTTACAGTGAAGACTTATTATTATGTGGTATAAAATCCCAAATGGCAGTATAACATGTCATGTCCCGGCTGGGTTTCGGATCCGCGACCCCTGGATTACCAGACTGCCGCCTTTACCACTGAGCTACCGGGACAGACAAAGAGATGTTTTATCAGTAAAAAGTTCAAGAAAAAGAGAGCGGGTAGAGAATTCGGGTCTTGAGTGTTTGTAAATGAGAACCTAGAAATGATTCTGAAATGCCTCACCACCGCTTGTACCCTTGCACCAAGTTTGTGTTTGTGTCCTCCTAACCCACTTGATTGATTCTCAATGTTGTTTAACTCTTTGTGATATTCCTTCTGAATGGGGGTTCAATTTGAAAATTGAAAGTTGATGCCTGTTTCACTACTTTTGGGACACCGTGTAGAAATTTCAATTCCACCAAAAAATGGACAATTTTGCCTTAGAACTTCATTCAAAAATTCAAGTCTTGAGCCGTTTAAAAGATAAAAATCCGTTCCGGGACTTTGCGTTCACTCTGTAAATTGAAATCACTGAAACTGATGTTTGAGCATGCCTTGAAAATTAGAACCAATACTTTGCTCGTAAATGTGACTTTAATCCCCAGTTGCATTATTCCTAATGAACAGATTTAATCATAAACTTAACGAACAACTTTATATACAATCAAATGGTAATGACCAATTAACACGTTCGTTACCAAGCCAATTTTTTCAAGTTTTACGTAGGGACCGGGCGGTAAAGTCGCTGTAGCATTCTGGGGACCAAAATTTTTTTTTGTTGCATATTTGGCATCGTATTTGTACAAGAATCGATCCTATACTAACAACCTAATACTAACAACCTAACAACCTACCTCAAAAAGGCCATATATGGATGTCCGGTCCCTCGTTAAAATTTTGATAACAGCCACATGTGTGTTTTCGGTCCCAGAGAAA